>JANAVB010023211.1:65000-281055 GCA_029216955.1 Iris pallida
TTTTTGCAAATTTGTCAATTACTTTGTGAACGCTCGTTATATCGAGACAAAACTTGTGCCAATAGGACCGTATTATTTTCTTGGTGCCATATGCCAAGTTTGGTCTGATTCTGAGACGGTCGATCGGAACGCTATTTTGGCGAGCCCGTGACCCAATCCAACGGGCGAAGTTGTGTACGGCCCACCGAAATCCAACTTTGGACATACTATTGGGTTTGTCTCGTCAAACTGGACTTATAGACATATAGTTTGATGACTTTAGAGATCGTAGGTTCTGGAACATTTTTCGGTGCAAAGTGGGTCCAACGACGGACACCATTTTGACCCGAAATTACCGTTTTGCCCTTGTGTCCAGAATTAGACTTATGGGTAGGCGTTTCTAGCTAATTTGACCATTCTGAGAACATTGGTAATGTCTGTTTTAGCATTAGGAGACAGTTGTGCGAGTTGACCGTTCGTGGCTCATTGAGTGGGGTGTAGTTTCGATTTTCTCAGCTCAGAAAAAATAGGCAAGTACATTCTCTGATAGTTTTCATTGCTTTGATATCTACTATATCCGATTTAGTTATAGCATTATACTTGATTCTCGACACGAGTATACACGGACAAGTATACGTGAATCACGTCATGAGATATCATTCCCGGTTTACCTGGTATATGAGTACATTATTCGATATTGTTTCCTGTACTTGTATAGACACCGATTTGGGAGTGGGCTGGCCCCCTGCTCTTCGAATCCCATGTCATGACCTGTCATGTCTAGATTCATTATACTACTTGAGGATGGGGAGTTATTAGAGGTTATGTGATCATACCCCTATTTTTTTATTACTTATGCATAGCTCCACCCTCACCACACGTAGGATGTAGCCTGACCTTATACTACTTGTACATAGCTTTTTATTTTAGGCGGCCAGATCTCTATACTATTATACTACCTATGCATAGCCGGTCAAATGGAACAGCCTGATTACTTTCTATTGTTTATGTTTACATCATGGCACTTTATTTTAATGTTTACATCATACCTCAGATTACTTTCCATTGTTTATATGCCTGTTTTATCTTATATCTCACACATGACATGATATCCAGTTTTCTTGTACTATTTTACTTTCAGTCTTGACATTTCATCTTGTATTTCATTATGATTGTCTCTTATAATATTTGTCAATTCACATGGAACAGATGTTGGTGTTTATATTTGCTCATATCCTGACAGGATAACCCCTGTTATTTTTTCGAAGATTTAGATGCAGATTGCCCGACCTACTACGGGTTTGGCATAGATGGAGCCTATGACCAGGACTAGCCTGTGGACCCGGTGCTCGTAGAGGAAGCACCGCCAGTAGTGACCTAGTTCACCTAGATTTTGTCATGATTACATTCCAGTTTGATACTTTGAGACTAGTAGTATTTATTTTGGGATATTGTTTTATGTCTTGGTTTCTGAACTTGTGATTGCGACTCAGCATTGTTTCAGACTATTTATCTTATCTTTATCTTTACCTTTATCATCGTGTTTATCTTCCTTAGAATTATGTGATTGAGTTGTGGTTATATTCTTCCGTGCGGAGATGACAGGTTATATTTGTGTCTTAGATTCTATATATTCTAGATGACCATTACAGCGTTCTACCGCCGATACTGCGGCGCAGGCTGGACATACGCACGTGCTCGTGCCCCTAAACAGGGTACGGGTCATGACAAAAGATCCTAAACTTGTATGAACCATTCCTAATAGATTATGGCAACCTAGAATAGGTTGAACTCAAGTGCTTGGGTTAATTGCCAGTCAGGTTAGTTAAGAAGGCTCTACAAGTCTTGAGATGCCACTTCCGTGACTTTTGTGTTTAAGTAGCACATGGGGGCTCCATTGGGTGGCATACTAATGGTAGAGGGTTTCGAGTAGATCACAACCATATATTGGGTCAAACGTTTTGAGTCAAGGTTGGATCTCTAATTGAGGTCAGAAGTTATATTGGTACTATGGTAGGGGTTATAGCTAGCCTTTTTGACCGTAAAGTCGCATCATAAAAATAAAGCACAAGGAGACGTATTTTAGTGGGACATAATATTCCTACATAAAGTTAGACTCGTCTAGGACTTGTATATGAAATTTGTTGGAAGGTAACAACTCGTCTTGTGCTGCGAATATTAATGTCACTGTCGGGGACAGCAAATGATCTAAATGGAAAGTGAGAGTTCATGGGGCACTAATTATCATCCTAATGGAAACTAACTTATCATGCTCAATCGGCAATACAAGTATCCTACAATTTTAGAGGACTTACGATCTATACTCTATGGAACTAAGACAAGGGTTAAGGATTAATGAGGTTAGAAAATTTTCAAAGTCGCGACATTGTACCTCGACTCTTGATTATTAAAGAATACTACACAACTTTATCAAAATTATGATACGTAGATATGAATTATGTTTGGAGTTAGTTCTCCGATTTTGAATAGATGGAAACGATTATGTATATATTGCCTTCATGGCCATAGAAGAATACTTCATGTCTACGAGCGTTTGTTTTTCAAAATAGGTGATGAAAAACAATAAGAGCTCGAGAGAGATGGGATCGAATTACAATTATGGATTTCAAGGGGGACTGAACAGTTTCAAAAAGAAGTTGTCAAGACCGTTGCGGATGAGATCCTAGAGGACAAGTTTAACTATATCTCAATCCATGTAAAATAATCGAAGAGCGAACCAAAGTGCACTAGATTGATCAGTCCATCATGCACTGGTTTTGATTAGACAATGTGGTAGTGGACATGCCCAGATAACATATGTCTTGAACAAACTCAATAAATGAATGATCTTGCGATGCTAGGCTATAATAGCAGCATTAGTCAAGGTATTCGAAAATATAAATACGCGAGATAATGATGAAAGAAAAAGGTAAATAGTTCAAGTTCTTTATTAATCTAAATTCATCTAGTGTTTGTGATTATATAGTCATTACTACTATCTTCTTGTCTAAGGCTTTGGTCAATCAAATGAGGTATGGTCCTCTAAGGATTTATAGTCTAAGTAATCAAAGTGGTACCATATACAATGGGTTATAAGGACAAAGGAAATACTATGTCGTAAGGCACTCTATCCAACTTATAAGAATTAAACTAAGGGTGTAATTGAACCCATGAGCCTAATAGTCATTTAAGCACGAAGGAAAGATAAGAATTACGATAGAAGGGATCAAGCAAGATGCAATCATTGAGTCAAGTGAGAGTTCAAGAATGGAATCGAGGGAGGCGGTCAAGTATGTGGATGAGATCCTAAACTCGAATCCTATACGCAGGCTTGCTTGGTAAAGTAACAAAATAATTTATCTTGACCTGCATGGGCCACCACAAAAATATATAACGCCCCAGTCCCAAAATACCTAGGACTAGGTACGTAGACATGCCAGCTACATCCGTACGTAGTATACTCTAATATATGGAAATCTCTTATGTATATATAAGCTGTAAAATCCAGTAAACCAAGAGTAATCTAATCTTATCCATAAAATAAAAAATAAAAGATATCATATAATCAACTATAAAATGTTTTTGTATAATATGTTGGGCGGAGACAAATCCAGTACCAACAAGTAAGGTAAGAAATACATACAAAAATGAAATGAGTTTGGCGAGCGAAGCAAAGACGATCCAAGTGCAATCATCCTCAAAGAAATAGAGATGATCACGGCCACGGCTAGAACACCTGCGAAAGACAAGATCACACACCTGGAGTGATAACCAGGTACTCAGAGGGACATAACAAGATACATGAAAACACCATGCCATATAAACTATGATATATAATAAAAAATAAAGGGTTGCATGCAAATAGGGTGCCAAACCGTACTATAGTGAATATGTAATAAAGAACAATCCTTCACAAATGGGCACTCGGGCTGTATAGCAGTGGCATCGTCCCTTCCTTCGGGAACCAGTCGTCGTCGTCTATAATGCTCGGTGAACGTCAGAGGGAATTAGTAAGAAAACGTCCATAATGCTTCATGAACGTCAGAGGAAATCATTAATAGTAAGGTAAACCTGCGTCTCCAGCGGAGCTTCAGGTACAATAGCAATGTATATGTGGCCCATATATCAAGGAACTGTTCTTCCCATACCATGCCTAGTGGAGTCACATCCATGACTCATATGAACCTCTAGTAACTGCCAAGTCCTCTAGCAGGTAATTCTATTGGCATTTACTCCTAACCGTCGCACGCCTCAAACGTATCGGTGGCCGACCGACTACGCAAGTACGTGTCTTATATGTGACTCATAATATATGGTAAAGTAGGTGTCAAGGCCGTATGAGATATACCAATACCTCATCATCAAATAGGTGGTCACTAGACTAAATCGATGCAGGTGAATAAAACAAAAGCAAGAAAACGACCGATAGAGTCGCTTGCACCCAAGTGTGACTTGGACGTAAAGTGATATAATACTAACAAAAATAAGTAATGCTGAATATAAATAACTAAAAATAGGAATAACTAATTCACAGAGTAAGGTGGCAAGGTATCTTACCTTGCAGAGCGGGGATGGCACTCCAAACAATCAATCACGTCAGCAACGAAAATTCAAAACCCACGAACGGCTCTGGATGCTAAAACAAACATCAAGAACATTCCCGGTGTAAAAGATATATTTAGGAAATGCCTGTCCAAAAGTTAGATTCAAGAACAGGGGCAAAATCATAATTTCGGATCAAAATAATGTCCGCCGTTGGACCCTTTTGTACCAAAATGTATGCCAATGTATATGGCCTCTAAAGTCCTCAAACTATATGTCTACGGGTCCGATTTGAGGAGATGAACCCATCCGTATGTCGAAAGTTGGATTTTGGCAGGCTGTGCACAATTTTGCCCGTCGGATCGGGTCACGGGTCCGCCAAAAAGGCGTTCCAGTCGACCTTCTCAGATTTGGACCAAACTTGGCAAACAGGACCAGAAAAACGATACGATCTTAATGGCACAAGTTTTGTGTCGATCCGACGAACGTGAACGAGGTTATGGCCAAGTTTGCAAAAGGTCGATACAGGGGTATCTTGAAGGATACGCACTGATTTCGTCGTGCATGCGCAACAAAATCGAGTTCCGCCATTTCTCACATGTCGGCAATATCCATACGCACCTTTTGATACATATATTGTGCGACTACGTCGCCCTATTTGTCGGAGCGTACGCCGTATCGGCAAATTTTATTGAAAATTACTGTTTTAAAAGCCAATTTTTCCTAAACTTTGAAAATGATTTAACAATAAGATACTAACTGAAAAATAAAACTGAAAGATGGATTTCCATCTCGTATAGGTTATCTAAAGGTCTGTTCAATTAGAATCTTGCGTTCGTCGATGGAGTGGCAATAATCTGCTTTCCAAATTGGGTGTCGAGGACTGTACTCTCTCTGTTTATGAGCATATTTTTGCCGATGTTTACACAATTTTTCTAGAAAATCTAGTCAAGTATGTTCAAACCTATTTAAAGGGTTCACTAGATCCAAATTTGGTTAAGTAAATGAGAAGAAATATGGAGGGGTAGTTGGGTATATGGGTATCAAATCATGCGCTTGTTTGCCATAAAAATCAATAACAGGTATTACAGAACACTGGAATTGATTGCAAACTTGCTTGTACAAAGAAGAGCCTAGAAAGAAAGCCTAGGAAACAATCTAAGTACAATTGTTTAGTTTTGATTCTGGGGGGTGACGGTGGAGGCTCGAGAAAGTGCTATCAACTCTGCCTTACTCCATGGACTATCTGATGCAGCCTCTAGCTCGTGAAGATATTTCTTTTCTCTTGAAGGTTGCCATCCTTTGCAGGGGAATGGCACCCTGCTATTTATAATAGGATGGATTTTAAGCCGCATGGTCGGCTTGCGGCCACGTGGCTGATTAGCGCGCAAAGACCCGCTCTCAGGCTGCCATCTGTCGGTTTGTTGGGATTTTGTTACAGCAAATCTGGGTGGTTAAGGAATCGATCAGATTGCTACGTGTCCCGTTGGGTATAGTGTTCTCAGTCTTTGATCTTATAGGGTCGTATGAGACTCATATGGCTCGGATCACAGTCATATGAAGTCTAGAAACTTTGGGGCCGCATAAGCTGGGCCGCATGAGATTCATGCGGCTTGGATGATGCTCTTTTGGCTGTATGGAGGCGTACGAACCCTGCTTTTGGGCGACGTCTCTCGTTTTATCTTTCTTATCAAAGTGTCAAAACTGTCATGTTTTTTTGCCAGTATTTGTCAGCTTTATCAGTCGAATTGTTCCTCCTTGGTCACATATTTTCCTTCTACAGCTGTTCGTCGATGGGTCATTTATCTTTGAATAGTCATGCAACTTTCCTTTATGTGGACCTGTTTGGTCCAATGTACCTATGCGGAAATTTGTAATCCGCATGAACTCTATATTTTTCATGTTTCTGTAAGACCGCCTTCAGAGTTTCTAAATTGCAAATTTGGAATACTTTGAATAAGAAGAATGAAAAATATGCCAAGCCGTAGGGAGTCTTCAAGTTTGCAGAGAGTGGCTTTTGAACTGCAAAGAGATCTTGAGTTTCGTAGAGAGATACTGTGCCGCAGGGGGATCCTGTATCGCAGAACAATTCTTGAGTCGCAGGGACGCCTTGAGCCGCAGAGAGTCTGCCAGCTGTCACTTTAATTCTTCTGACTCGGTTGTGGATCTATTTTCGAGATGAAGTCGACGGTTACTTAGGATAAGTTCCCAAATGTCGATTCTATCTTTAATGATCTCGAAAACCGAAGAGACGCTCGACGGTTATTGGGGATAAAGTCTCCAAACGTCGCCCCTATCTTAAATGATCTCGAGAATCGAAGAGTCTCTCTTCAGCAACTCTATAAATAAGAGTCATTTAGAGAGATTCTTTCCTCTTTCACCTTCTCCTCCTTTGTCTTCATCCTATTTTCTGATCTGGCTCCAAAAGCTTCAAAGTCGGTTGGTGCGGCGGCCAAAGAGGTGAGACTTGCTTCCTTGTCGAGAGCGGTAGACACTCCTTCTATTCATTCTGATGTGCAACCTTCTCCCAAGGGTAAGGATGGTGAGCAAATGATGACTGAAATTTTGTACGTGGGGCTGTCATATACTGTCTCTGCTATAAACTTGGTCGATTTATGTCCTTTCTCGTCTGGACCACATGTGTTCTATACGATAGGGCTGCACAGACTGAGTCGCATAACTGCTACTTATTCGAGCTTGAACTGGCTGAGTACCTCAAGATGATCTGTATCAACATTTCATGACCGAGCCGCATAGGTGCCGCATGAGCACTTTATGGTTGGATCGCATAAATACTGTAAGGTTGGGTCGCATGATCGCCCTGTGATTGATTCGGCCGCATGAGTTTTTCATGACTGAGCCGTATGATAATGACTGAGCTGTATAAATGCTGCATGAGTGCTTCATAAAGCCGGCCTCATAGACTGTATGAGTTCTGTTTTGCCTGGGCCGTCTAACTTGCTAGGCCGCATAACAAAGTTCTTTGGTTTCTCGGTGCTGAATCCCCTTTCTTCTCATGTTTTTTTTGTAGGGATCTTGCTAGCAAGCTTCTTCAGGACCGGTGTCGATGATGGAGTGAAAGTAAAACATTCTCGCACCTACATCAGAGAGCTCAAAACTCCTCATGCTTCGAAAGAGTTTTCTCCACGCCTTTTTGGCATACACATCAAAGAACTCAGGACTCTTCATGCTTCGGAAGAGTTTTCCCCAGATGGTAGGAAGAGCGTTTATACCTCGGAGAGTTGGACGGTGGTCATACGTCATTATGAACGTCGCGCCTTTATGGCTCTCCAGGTAGGCAAAACAACCATCAGGGACCATGTTTTGAAGGTATGGTCCCTTGGGGAAGCGGGGCTAAGGCATCCGCAATATGGAGGGGAGGATAGCATGCTATATTTACCCTCCTCCCGGCAGCTCCTTGGAGATTCAACAGCTTTATTTGCTTCTCAGCAGTAAAACATGACTTCCTTCGAGGGCCACGAAACTTCTTGAAGATGAAGCGCTGTCAAACCCAACTATGTATTGCCGAATTTTCCTTTCTTTGCTGTCGATGTAGTCCTATGAATGAAACTGGTCTTGAATGACCAGAGTATGCTCACTCTATTCTATTTGTGGTATTTTGTGGTGCTTGTACTAGAGGGCCCATATAGAAGCATGGAAAATATTGCTTTTAGTCTCACATCGGAAAGGAGAAGAAGAAAGGGCTCACTCCATTCTATAAATAGAGCCCCCTTTCCTCCTTTGAAAAGGGCACCAACTTCTCTTCCCTCCTTCCAACTTGGACTCTTCCTACTACGCACCTTCGGGTGCTAAGTCAAAGAAGTCTAGGACAGCGCGGGCTCGTCGAGCTCAGTCAGCTGTCCCAATCTCTGACCATCAGAGCGCCCGTTAACTGTTAAAGCAGGCCTCTGATGGAAAGTTGGAAACATGATACCTACGCACTCGTGTGTTCGGAATACCCGGGCCCATAAAACGAGTACAAAGGTTGACCGAGATGTCCTTGACTTGCGAGATGGGATTCTTCACAAGCGCAAGGAAAGAAGGGGATTCTCTATACCGCTCGAATTCAACATGGAGCTTCATGCGGCTCAAAATCCAGAAAGCTTCATGCGGCCCAAAAGCAGCATGGGGGCCTTAGGTGGCCCAAAATCAACATGGAAGCCCAGGCGGCTCAGCCAGAAGGACTCTCATGCGGCTCAGAAACTCATGCGGACCGAGAGTCTTCTGGAGCCTCGTGCGGCTCGGATAAGCTCTATGCGGCTACGACTCTTCATACGGTCCGGTCATGACGACTCTTCATGCGGCTCGAGTATGAAGACTCTCATGCGGCACGATTATGGAGACGCTCATACGGCTCGGTCGTGACGACTCTTCATGCGGCTCAGTCATGATGACGCTCATGCGGCTCGAGTATGAAGACTTTCATGCGGCTCGGTCATGACGACTCTCATACGGCTCGGTCATTATCACGACCCGCACCCACTGTGAGGGTACGAATACGTAACGACGCCCAGCCTACGCCGCAGTGTCGGCGGTAGAGCACTGTCCTAAGTTACTATCTAACCAGCAACTCACGCAATTATAATGTACTCATCATGATCAACTCCGAACGGAGGACAAGTATAAGATATTGAACTCAATCACAGTCTAAGCACGATAAGATAAACACAGAAGAATTAAACTAAGAATAGAAGAACAACTACTAAAATAATAACAACTCTCAACAAATCTCAAATACTACACAAGTCTCAAAACTTCTATAACAAGTTCAACATGGAAACAAATGCTAGTCTACTAAACTAAATCCCGATCACTCCTGAGTGTCGGGGCCAAAGGTAGTCATCCCATCTCTGGGTCCATAATATGTAGGGCCTGCATCCTCAGGACAATTATCTGTAAAATTTCAACAGGTCCAGTCAGGACAGGAACGAGTACAGCTCATCAAGAAATCCTAATTAAATGACAGAGAACTATAAAACAGTTATAAACAGTTTTATTGATGAAATATGGCAGTTTGTATACAGGTGATGGTATAGAGAAACAGTTAAGATGCAAGGAAAGTAAGGTAAGTAAAAACAAGATAAGAAACATAGCAATAAGAACTGTAAATAGAAACTAGCTGAACTAGAGCAACATGATATAAGTCCAAAATATAAATGTAAACAAGTGCAAAACCCAAGTAAATCCAGAAACATGAATCTGATACCAGGTGGTTCCAGTACAAGATGAGTCCTGTATAAGGTGAGTCCAGTTGGTGATCAAAGGTTCCAGGGTGAGTCCAGCCTATACTCTAACAGTGTGTTTTAAAATATCGGGATCGACATGTGAACGGCTATAGGTAATACGGCACATCACACACCTGGCCGGGTGTGAGATGGCTATCATTCCAGTATAATTCCAAGGGAGTGGTTCCAGTATTTGGGTATGTTCACATGCCTATTCCAATATTTCCCCGCCCAGCAAGTACAAGTGAATCCAGAAAACGACACGAGAAATCGGGATGAGTCCAGCCAAACATAATGATACCAGCAAAAGATTCCAGGATGATTCTAGGGTGATTCCAGTAGGGATTCCAGAAGGTGATGCCAGTAGTGGTTCAAAAAATAGAGGCCAGACAGATGGTAGGTGTGTCGCATACATGAATCCAAAAATATCCATACGTGTGGTATCAGAGAATCACATAAAACTAAATAGAACTGAAATACAGTAACTGGCAAATAAATAAGAGAACTATCAGAGAATGTACTCGCCTGTTACTCTGAAAAGAGTAATGAAATATCAGATGTCTGCACCGGAGTTACAATGTCCTAAATAGAGCAGTATGGGTTATGACATGTTTAAAATAAGGTAAATGAAATCTACGATACAATCTACATGATTTCTGTGTCAATCTAGGTCAAAGTCAACTCTAAGTCAAACATGGTCAACTGTCTAGGTCAAACTAGGTCCAAGTCAAACTTGGTCAACTCTGGGTCAACCCAAGTCAACTACACCAGTCAACTAGGTCAATTAGTCACATCTAGACTCAATGTTGACTTTTGGTCAACTCCAGCCAACTACACTAGTCAAACAAGTCTCACTAAGCCTAGCCAAGCCTAGTCTAGCACTCACACACAATCATAAAGCTAACACAAGCTACCAACACCAAAAATACATATATACATATATGCACACAATGTATATAATTAACCATATAGGCTATTGCCTAGCATTCAATGTAGGTACAAGGCATATATACGTATAGAGGGTGTAGTGTGTTGTCAAGCAAGGGGAGTAAAGAGGGTTCAAGGGCATATGCCTGTGTATGCTAGTGTGGTAATATACACATGTGTGTGTAGTGTCTAGTGATGTGTGTAGTGTCTAATGATGTGTGTATGTGTAATGTAGAAATCTGTGATGTGTATAACAGTGCATGACAGTACAAGTGACAGTGAGCTAATTCTGGAAATTTCAGTGAATGAAGATGTGTGTGATGGAATGAGCTTAGTGTCATAGTGAAGGGTGAGTATATGGTTCATGACAGTAGCTTGTAGGTGTTTAGATATGTTATATTAGAAACAATGTTGGGTGTCACAAGTTAATATGTGTGTAACTTCAGTTCTTGATGTGTGTGTGTGTACAGATTCATATTTCAGTTTTGAAAGAAAATGGGTGAAAACTCAGGTGTGCAATGACAGCCCATGCCATCCCAATCCAATTTCTCAGGTTTCACATGAGGTAATGAACCTCAGTTCTCAGAATTTGAGTGAAAAGTGTCAAGACTGTTCTTGACAGTTCCTGTGTGTGAGGGATTCAGTTGTGTGTGTGTGTGAGGAGTCCTGTGTGTGTGTCAAATAGTGTAATAGGAAAACAGTGTTGTGTGTGACTAACATGTGTGCATGAATAGGTGACAGGGCTATAGGGTGTGTTTGAGTAGTGTACTATATAGTTCAATGTGTGGGTGTGCTTACATTGTGTTCAGTTAGGCATACATTACCTATCAAAAAGGGAAATTGGGAATGAATACAAATCCTTCTCTCATGATGAATAAAACAACTCAATGTCCAAGACTAACAGTAAACAAATTGACAGATCTCTAATGGATAGAACAAAATGGATGGGGCTGAACCAACGTGTATATGTGACTGAGTTCAATAAATAGGCAAGAATGGGACTGTAATTAAATGAAGGGAAAAGAACATGAAGTGGGCAGCACATATGGCTAAGGCTCATACTCTGAACTTAATGATTTGCAAGTAGGGTATGCATGAAGGGGTATGCAGGCAATACACTATGGCTAATGCAGGACAAAACAAAAGGGTCAGCAGTGAAAGCTCAAATCTGAACTTGAAGTTCATTATCTGAACTCAATTCAGACCTGGCTCTCACTGTACAGGTTACAAGTGAGGCAGGACAATATATGTGTGTGTAGGACACTCTACATGAGGGGCAGATGCAGTGTAGAGTGATTATAGCTAATGCATATGTGTGTAAGGCTATATAGACAATGTAGAATAATGATCAAATGGATATGTGCTATGACTGATACACATGTCAAGGGCTAACAGGGTAGTCTATATGACTGATATACATGTCAAGGGCTAATACAAATACAACCACAGTGTCAATGACAGTTTCCAGGAATTGAAAACGCAACATTCCTAATCTAATGTTACAATCCTGAAACCATCTCAGGATTCTCAGGTTTTCTTCATAAACTCAGGAATTCTTATTTCAGTTTTCTGTTTCAAGTTAAAACTCAGTTAACTGACAGTTGAACTATACAACTCAGGATTTCATTTGTCTTGACAGTTCAAAAGAAATTTGAAAGCCAAAACCTATGCTGAAATGAACCCAATACATAGACCAATCTCTGATACATATATGTGAACCAACATCCCAATTAATTGATCAAAACAGTTTAAAATTTACACATCAAAAATCTCAGAAATCATAAAATAGGAACACAGTATCAGTAATTTAAGGAATTTGAAATCGACAGGCAAAAACAAGTTAATATCCAATTTTAATGGTTGGTAATCAATAGTGTGGGTGTAACAGTGTCGTAGGTGTATCCCTGTGTCAAAGAACTGGACACAACGTGTCCAAAACAAAATAAACACACACGAGTGCACAGGACCGTGCACAGCGTCGTGCACGTGTGCACGCGTGTCCCACGCACGACACAGGACACGACACGACTCGTGCTCGTGCCCACGTGTTCGCCACCTATAGGGCTACACGTGTATGCCCCTGCACCGTGTCCTAGGTGCGTGTCGTGTCGTCTTTAGAGCCGTGTCAGTGGCTAGAAACCACGCGTGCACAGCGCGCGCGTGCGGCCAGTGCGACCAGTGCGAGGAGGATTTCTCCTCGCACACGCAACCACGCGCTCCCATCTTTTGGGAGGATGGTGGCAGATGATGCCCCAAGCCCCTCGCCAAAAATGGCGTGTCCACGTGTCCTGTGTCGGGAGTTATTGACCCCGTGATGCAGGACACAGTGCACACCGCACGGTCAGCATGTTCGTGTCCCCGTGTGGACACGACACAAGGCTAAAATTAGGAAACAACCACAGAAATCAATAAGCAAACCCTAGATCTAGAATTTTATTCAAATATATTTCAAAAATTAGAACAAAATGTTGGTTGAGGCATTACATCAAACACCTAACCTATCAAATGGATACGTGTCCGATACGGACACAAAACCGACACGAATTATGCCCAAATTCCAGGGATAGCTAGGGGACTCCTAGATCTAGCCCTAAATACAAAGAAAACAGAAATTTAAATCAATTTGAGGAGTTTTACCTATAGGTGCAAATTACATGGAAAAGCTCCAAATGGGGGGGTGTTCCTCTTGATGGCCAAATGCTCCAAATGAGCCCAAAGCTGAGATTAACCTCCAGAATTATAAAATATACAGGAATTAGAACCTATTGCAAAAGACTAGGATTAAAAAGAAATTAAAATGGATTTATGGGGATTTTTGGAAGGGGGACAATACCTTTTCTTTTCTCCAAGTGTTGGAATGATAAAAAGAGGCAAGTCCTAATGAATAAGTGTTTAAATAGGGTGGGGATCCCTATGTGGCTGGTCATTTAGGGTTTGGTTAGGGTTAGGGCTTCTAGTTACGGGCCATGGGCCAAGTCATAAGTCATTGAGTCATGAAATCATAAGTCATTTCATTAAACCATAAATCATGAAATAATTTCACTCAAACTAATCCTCCTATTCCAAAATTAGTCTCTAATGACTAAAAGTAGGTTAACCTAAGTTAGACTAGGGTTACCATAGCTAGGGTTAGGTTCTAGGCTAGTCCACTAGGTCTCAACAAGTCAAAGTCAACTAGAATTCACCAATTCAATAAATCATTAAATAATTCCAATAAGTCAAAATGACCAAATTATTCCTAGGCTAAAAATGATAATTAAATCATCCTAATGACATGGTTAGGCTCTAGGTCATGCAGTCACTAGGGTTTCACTGACAGCACATCAAAATCACAAGTTATGACTCAAAGCAGTTTTTAAATAGTTTAAAAATTATTAAAAATCACCAAAAATCACAATATGATTTAAATATCAATAATAATTATAATAATTACAAAATTTCAAAAATACCCCCATGTGGAAAACTGGGTGTTACAGTCATGACGACACCCATGCGGCCCAAGCGGAGGCTCCCCCATGCGGCTCACGAAGACTAGCTCCATGCGGCTCACAAAGACTAATTCCATGCGGCTCACGAAGACCATCCCCATGTGGCTCACGAGGACTACCTCCATGCGGTTCACTCATGCGGTCATCCACACTCATGCGGCTCAAATCATTACTATGCGGGCTACTCCCCAAGCAGCCTTAACACGTGGCCAGTCTTATGCGGCTCAATCCTCATGCGGCTCAGATCCCCTCAGTGGCTCCCAGAACACGTATCACAAAGCCGATCAATCTCCCAGATTTACTGCAATCAACGATTGGGTCAAATCCCAATAATCTGGGACACGTGGCGGAAGAATGAATTAAATTTATTCATTCAGATTTGCAGACATCAGCAAATCATCATGATGGAGATTTATTACAATCAGTATTAATTACTGATAGGATTTGGCACAATCTACATTAATGGTCCAGATTCATCACACTCAAAACTAATGGCCCAGATTGACTAATCAACAGGCCGCCGCCACTCTAAGGGACAATCATTGCAAATCCTAATGATTGCATTCCCCTCTTATAAATAGCAAGGTGCCATTTCCTTGCGAGAAGACCCTCTTTTCGAGATCAGAGAGCATTAGAAGACTTGGAGAAAAAGAGCAGAGAGAGCAAAGAGAGCATTTCTTCAACGCCAAGCAATCTTCTGGAGCCAAGGCTGCATACCGATCGTCCAAGAAGTAAGGCAGAGCGGCCGTCGCTTTCCCGAGCCTCTATCGTCACCCTCAGAATCTAAAATAAATAATTGTACTTAGATTGCTGTACCTAGGTTTTCGTCCCTAGACTTTCTTTGTACAAGCGAGTTTGTAACGTGAAGTAAAAGTCCAGTCCTCCGATAATTATTCTGCTCTTTTATATTTTATGGCAAACACGATGGCGACTCTGCTGGGGACAAACTTCTCCATGGCTGAGGAGTTGGTGACGCAATCGGATGCAGCCAAACTTGGCTCCACGCAACAGAAGATGATCATACGCTTCGACCAACAAGCGTTCGAAGAAATGCCCTCCGAAGGGAGCGCTGGCCCGGTCCAGAAGCACACCCGCACCACGAAGGCTCGTAAAAAGTGGAGGCCAAAATCGTTTGCTCCTCCCCAGGCCCTCGATGGAGTACTCTCTGCTACCCAAGACGGTGAAAGCAATTTTTGCGCGGCCCCGCTTCGAGCCATAAAAGACTCTACTGTTCCCAAGTTCGGCAGAGGAAAGCACTACGATGCTGGGCTTGCAGGGGCAAAGAGTGATTCTATGGGCTCCAGAAAGAGACCAAACAAGGGCACTAGCCGCAAAGCGAAGACTCATGCGGCTAAGATGGCCAGCCGCATGAATGATGACCATGCGGCTGAAACTGCTAGCCAAATGCATAGTACTCATGCGGCTGGGATTTCCAGCCGTATGGAGAACACTTATGCGGCCAGGGTTTCCAGCCGCATGAAGAAGACCCATGCGGCTACGACTGCCAGCCGCATGAGGATTGATGATTCCAGCCGCATGACGTCTACTCCACGTGGCTCCGTCTTCGACCGCCTCACCTATGGTCCTGATCTCTTGTGCTCCTAAGAAGACATGTTCGATTCTCTCCAGCACCACTTAGACTCTTCCTACTATGTGCCCTTACGTACTAGAGTGAAGAAGTCTAAGGCAGCACGAGTTTGGCAAGCTCGGTCCGTTGATCCGACCTCTGACCATCCGAGCGTCCCATGTACTGTTATGCGGGCCTCTGATGGGAAGTTGTACAGAACCACTCAAGTCCAGCCCCCGGCGGCAAACGGACAGGGAGGTTCCCAAAAGTCTTCCGAGATCCAGGGAGCAAACATGGTCGATCCGGACCCATCTGACTTGCGTGAGGCCATCCTCCACAAACGCAAGGAAAGAGAAGGTGCCCCAGGGTGCAAGGATTCCTCTCACGGCCGTCACTGTACCCAAATCATTGTCAACTTCTGTTGCAACAACGCAATAATGCAAGAAGGCCGGCGGTCCGTCTTCCAAAGACTGCAACGACCAAGCTCAGAGGACGAGGCGCCTCCTATTGTCCCCTGCAACTCTACTCAGAAAATCCCCGCCGAGGGGAGAGGGAAGAAGACAAGCATCTCCAGCCCAAAGATATCAACCACTACAGCTAAGAGACTTTCTTCTAAACGGTTGTCCACCACCGAAGTTTTCTAAAGCACCCGTTCAAAGACGAAATTTGCTGCAATAGGAGATTCATCATCCACATCACTGGGGGTCGTGGGAACTGGGGGTAGTACTCCTCCGGACATCCACGACAATCCGATATTCCAAGGAGACGAGCCCGGGGAGACAACTCTCCCATCAGATACAGCAGGTGCTGATGTCCCCGAGGACATCCATGACTCTCAAGATAAAGCAAGCTCTGAAGCTGGGGGTACTATTCCCTCCGAGTCCGAACCCGAAGAGAACATTCCCACATACCCCGATGACTTCTCGGTACATGGGTATGACTCGAAGGGCACATCCTCCACCGTTCCTTCCATCACTCCTCATGTAAGGACGGTATTCATGACGGACAGTAACCAAGGTGGTCCCATCGATCGCCAATGCATCGACACACTGGAGGCCATATTGCTTGCCTTGGTCAAGTCTGTAGACGAGATCAAAGCGGCTCTTCCAACTCTGTAAGGAGGAACGCCTGGCCAAACAAGCACGGGTCCTGCGGTCAATACGGATTCGAATTCAGCGGCACCGAACCCGAACAACAATCCTCCTGAGGGAACGGCCCCCACCGCCGTGGATGAAGCCCGCGAAGTGAGAAGAGAGGTCCAGAAGCTCTGAGCCATGTTTTACGCTCGAGAAAATTCCTAAGACGTCAGAATACGGCAACCGTACCCTGCGACCTGGAGGGATGTTCCATTCCCACCAAGATATAAGCCGTTCAATATCAATCCTTATGATGGCAAGACCTCAGCAAGTCGGTAAATTACTTACTTCGAGGTCACCATCGACCATCTGCCCCATGATGATGCCATCCTCACACGATTATTCATCGGGGCATTGGAAGGAGTCGCCTTCGACTGGTATCGCAACCTGCCAGACAACTGCATCCATTCCTTCGCCGGCTTCAAGCGCATGTTCTTGGAGAGGTTCTACGAAGTAGGACATGATATCATAGTGTCCACCCTCATGGACGTCGTCCAAGGGGAGAAAGAGCTGACAAGGAACTATATTGAGTGGTTTCGCCAAACCGCAATGAAGTTGCCGTCTGGAAACCAGGATTCCTCCCTAATTAAAATTTGCCAAAAGAGGTTGCTCCCAACAATCAGTCTCTGGATGGGCGAAAGTCAATTCAAGGACTGGAAGACGTTCATCATCAGTGCCACTAGCACCGAAGAACGGTTGAAGAAGGCTCGCCAACTGGGATTGCACATCTCGGACGGAGAGAACAAGGGCAAGCGTCCCAACACCAACAACGACAATGGGGGTAGCCCCTCCAACAATCGGAACAGCAGGGGTAAGCAGGCTATGGTGGCCGATACAGCACAAAAACCTGAGCCAAAGCCGGCAGACAAACAATGGCCGCAAATCACTTACTCCTTCGAAGACGGTCACATCAAGCCAATCTTGGACATGCTCATACAAGGAGACAGAATTCAGCTTCCTCCACCAAGACGAGAACCTCGGCCGGCAGACATGGAGAATCCAAAGTACTGCCACTACCACCGCTACGTCCACCATGCCACACACGACTGCTACCAACTGAAACGGTACATCCAAAATCTCATCGATTCGAACGCTCTGGCCATCGATTTCGAAGAGGTAACTGTGGTAGCCAATATGGTGTCTGTACAATTTGGCAGCTTTCCTCCAACCGAAGCATAAGACGGTGTGGTACCCATCCCTCTGGCGATAATGGAGGTTGCTAATCTTCCACCTCCCCGAGATCAGGCTGCTGGGCTAGTGCCCCTCACCACATCACGAGGGGAGATTATGTGGGTCCATCCAGACCTGGTATCAAAAGTAACTCAGCCCACACCATTTTCTATGCGCAGGAAGAGTGGAAAAATCAAGTCCTGCCGCACAATCTCGGCAGATATCGAAGAAGCTACAGCCGTCGTCACTCGGTCTGGGGCATAATCCCAACATGTGGCTGATAACACGGCTGAAGATCATCAGCCCGCTACAATTAACGCTCCTAGACCGGCTCAGCCTCCGACGACCGACAAGCCTAGGCCGAAGGAGACTCGCTTTGACAAATCCCTCCGAAAAGAGACACCGCAGGGGCTGGAGAAGCCTTACAACTTCGACATCTTAGCGCAATTGGCCAACATACCGGCCAAGTTTTTATTATACGACCTTCTGAGACTCTCAAAAGATGTTTGCGTGGCTTTGAGCGATGCACTCCAAAATGCCGACGCATAATTGGCTCAGGTCAACCTCACGAGAGAAAACCCGCCTACAAATCTTCAAGACAGCGCTTACACGGGAGCGATGCCCAACATTGTCTTCACTTCGCAGGACATGCTCATCAAAACCAACCTGCAAGATCGCCCGTTATACTACACAGGATACATCGACGACGTAAAGGGGGATCGGATGCACATTGATCCTGGGTCTTCTATAAGCATCATTCCGAAGGGTCTGCTACATTATTTTTGTATTTTGATGCATCGCCTGACGCCTACAAGCACCGCTATCAGCGGTTTTAATTCGGGCAGGAGCTACCCAATTGGAAAGATTGGTCTGAAGTGTCAGATTGGCGATCTCCAATCAGAAGTCACCTGCTACGTCATAGATGCAGACACTTCTTACAACATCCTCTTGGGGCGCCCTTGGATACACGATTATATGATCGTGCTTTCCACGCTGCACCAGTGCTTCAAATATGTCGACAAACACGGCTTCGTGAGGACAGAATTTGCTGATATCGATCCCTTCAAAGGGGTCGAATCCTACTACTCAGACTCCTGCCTGTACAAAAAGTCAAAGAAGCACCTTGGTGAAGGAGATGTGCAAGCTCGTACCGAGACAACCACAGGATCAGAAGAACCTCTGACGATCCACCTCCAAGCTCGCAAACCTGGCAAGTCCGCACCCCTTATAGCCACTCTGCGTAAGGACACAATCAGTCTCTCGGCGCAAGAAGAGCAGATGATAATTCGGCTACCAAGGTCTGGCCAAGTGCCAAGACCCACAATGGAGCCACTGACAATCAGGCTGCCGAGAGTCGGCCAGCCGCAAACGGAGAAGCTTAATCCCTCCAACAAGCCGATGACGATACGCCTTCCCAAGAAGAATCATCATCCCGATTCAAGGTTTGGGACTTCTAGCGAACCAACCACTCCCCGCCCAGCATCAAGTACCAAGCTGGGGGTCGCTAGTCTGCCAACAACTCCATGTTCTGCTCTACCAACAGAACCCCTGATGATCAAGCTGCCCAAGTCATCCTCTCAGTCTGTATTTACACAGGGGGTGGCCGAAGAAGAGTCGGAGCTGGCCTAGTATGTGGCTGCTCACACTGAGACTTGCTCATGTTGTCGATCAACGGCAAGTTCCTGAAGAAGTATTACGTCCGAAACGACATCCTCAAAAAAAAAATTCTCCGATGTTTGAGTTATGTACCCCCCGGTACCGCTGAACTCACATTCCGCCTCTAAGTTTCCCAAATACCGAGTTATGTACCCTCCGGTACCGCTGAACTCACATCCTTCTTCCACAAAACTCCAGATTATTGAGTTATGTACCCGCTGGTGCCGCTGAACTCACATCCACAATATTCCAGATTACCGAGTCATGTACCTACTGGTGCCACTGAACTCACATCCACAACATTCCAGATTATCGAGTCAAGTACCCGCGGGTGCCACTGAACTCACACTTTCACGATATTCTAAATTATCGAGTCATGTATCCGCTGATGCCTCTGAACTCACATTCCGGTCACTCTTTTAGATAGTAAGTCATGTATGATCATACCTCTGAACTTTCTTCCTGAAAGAAATCCTCCCTTATGATCCACTACCCGTACTTCCAGTGCACAAAAAGGGTAACAGATCCACAAATTTCTAAAACGGCCATGTCCTCATCACCTCTGAGTCGCTTCACATTCGCCAAAAACAAATCACCCCTACTTAGAACTTCCATGTCCTCATTACCTCTGAATCGTTCTATGTACCCTCCTTTATTGAGCCCACTACTGTCATGTTCTCATTACCTTTGAATGGGAAGGCTCCATCGAAGAAACCTTCATGCTTGCTATGTCCTCATTACCTCTGAGTAAGTATGATGATTCCCCTTTCGGCTTATTATCTGTACCCATAACCGGAGTACGCCAAGGATAATAGGTCCACAAATATTCCCCGCTGAGTCCACTCCTGCCATGTCCTCATTACCTCTGAGTAGGAAGACTGCACGGTAAAACCTTCATGCTTGCCATGTCCTCATTACCTCTGAGTAAGTATGTTGGTTCTCTCTCGTCTTATTATCCGTACCCTGAACCAGGGTACGCCAAGTGTAATAGGCCCACAAATGTCCTCTGTTGACCACAAATATCCTTCGTCGAGTCCACTCCTGCCATGTCCTCATTACCTCTGAGTAGGAAGATTTCACGGTGAAAAGCCCTCATGCTTGCCATGTCCTCATTACCTCTGAGTAAGTATGTTTCTTCCCTTTCATCCTATTATCTGTATCCTAAGCTAGGGTATGCCAAGGATAATAGGCCCACAAATGTCCTCTGCTGACCACAAATGTCCTCAGTTGACCATAAATGTCCTCTGTTGATCGCAAATTTCTCATCATGCCCCGGGAGCCCAGCTGCTCCATGGCATTCTTTCGTCCAATACCAAGAACCTCCATATCCGCTTTACCGTGGAGTTGTTCTAGGTATCCCTATCAAACTTATTATCCGTACCTAAAACGAAGGTATGCCAAGGATAATAGGACCACAAATGTCTTCTGTTGACCATAAATGCCATACTAGGTCCCCTAGTCCATCCATATCTTTCCTCATCATCACATGCTTTCGGAGCCCAGCTGTTCTATAGCATTCTTTCACCCAATGCATAGAACTTCCACGTTGATAGCACCTCTGAGTTGTTCTATGTATCCTCATTCGAGTTCACTCCTACCACGTCCTCATTACCTCTGAGTAGGAAGGCTCTATTTTAGACCCATATTTACCACGTCCTCATCCCCTCTGGGTAAATATGAAGGTTCCCTCTCTCAACTTATTATTCGTACCTAAAGCCAAGGTACGCCAAGGATGATAAGTCCATATAAAATCTCCAGCAGAACTACCCAAACCTATCACGTCCATGCTACCTCTGATTGGATTGCCACACCCAAACAACTCTACTTTCCATGCTTCTTATTCGAAGTGTTCCAAATTTGTAATTTGGAAACTTTGAAGGGGGTCCTGTAGAAGTATGGAAAATATTACTTTTAGTCCCACATCGGAAAGGAGAAGAAGAAAGGGCTCACTCCATTCTATAAATAGAGCCCCCTTTCCTCCTTTGAAAAGGGCACCAACTTCTCTTCCCTCCTTCCAACTTGGACTCTTCCTACTACGCACCTTCGGGTGCTAAGTCGAAGAAGTCTAGGGCAGCGCGGGCTCGTCGAGCTCAGTCAGCTGTTCCAATCTCTGACCATCAGAGCGCCCCGCTAACTGTTAAAGCAGGCTTCTGATGGAAAGTTGTAAACATGATACCTACGCACTCGTGTGTTCGGGATACCCTAGCCCACAAAACGAGTACAAAGGTTGACCGAGATGTCCTTGACTTGCGAGATAGGATTCTTCACAAGCGCAAGGAAAGAAGGGGATTCTATATGCCGCTCGAATTCAACATGGAGCTTTATGCGGCTCAAAATCCAGAAAGCTTCACGCGGCCCAAAAGCAGCATGGGGGCCTTAGGTGGCCCAAAATCAACATGGAAGTCCAGGCGGCTCATTCAGAAGGAGTCTCATGCGGCTCAGAAACTCATACGGACCGAGAGTCTTCTGGAGCCTCATGCGGCTCATATAAGCTCTATGCGGCTACGACTCTTCATACGGTCCGGTCATGACGACTCTTTATGCGGCTCGAGTATGAAGACTCTCATGCGGCACGAGTATGGAGACGCTCATGCGGCTCGGTCGTGACGACTCTTCACGCGGTTCGGTCATGAAGACGCTCATGCGGCTCGAGTATGAAGACTTTCATGCGACTCGGTTATGACGACTCTCATGCGGCTCGGTCATGACGACACCCATGCGGCCCAAGCGGAGGCTCCCCCAAGCGGCTCACGAAGACTAGCTCCATGCGGCTCACAAAGACTAATTCCATGCGGCTCACGAAGACCATCCCCATGCGGCTCACGAGGACTACCTCCATGCGGTTCACTCATGCGGTCATCCACACTCATGCGGCTCAAATCATTACTATACGGGCCACTCCCCAAGCAGCCTTGACACGTGGCCAGTCTTATGCGGCTCAATCCTCATGCAGCTCAGATCCCCTCAGTGCCTCCTAGGACACGTGTCACAAAGCCGATCAATCTTCCAGATTTACTGCAATCGACGATTGGGTCAAATCCCAATAATCTGGTACACGTGGCGGGAGAATGAATTAAATTTATTCATTCAGATTTGCAGACATCAGCAAATCATCATGATAGAGATTTATTGCAATCAGCATTAATTACTGATAGGATTTGGCGTAATCTACATTAATGGCCCAGATTCATCACACTCAAAACTAATGGCCCAGATTGACTAATCAACAGGCCGCCGCCACTCTAAGGACAATCATTGCAAACCCTAATGATTGTATTCCCCTCTTATAAATAGCAATGTGCTATTCCCTTGCGAGAAGACCCTCTTTTCGAGATCAGAGAGCATTAGAAGACTTGGAGAAAAAGAGCAGAGAGAGAGCAAAGAGAGCATTTCTTCAACGCTAAGCAATCTTCCGGAGCAAAGGCTGTATACCGATCGTCCAAGAAGTAAGGCAGAGCGGCCGTCGCTTTTCCAAGCCTCTATCGTCAACCCTCAGAATCTAAAATAAACAATTGTACTTAGATTGCTGTACCTAGGTTTTCGTCCCTAGGCTTTCTTTGTACAAGCGAGTTTGTAACGTGAAGTAAAAGTCCAGTCCTCCGATAATTGTTCTGCTCTTTTATATTTCATGGCAAACAGCCCAATACATCATTTGTAAAAGACATCCCACTGGAGGATTTTTGTAGACCTATTGCCCTTTTGTGTATCTAAAAATGCGAGCAAATAGATTTGAATGATATTTTGTGGACCTACTACTCTTTGGTACACCGATGGTGTGAGTAATAGATTAGGATGATTTTTGTGAACTTATCATCATTTTTGTGTACTGGCGATGCGAGTACTGAAAATAAGTGGAGAGGAGACGAACGTATTTACTTAGAGGTAATTAGGACGTGGTAAATATGAGTCAAAACAAAGCCTTCCTACTCAGAGGTAATGAGGACATGTTAGGGGTAGGCATGATAGGGATACACAGAACAACTGAGAGGTGTTATCAACGTGGAAGTTCTATGCACTGGGTAATTTGTTTGTGGTGGACGGGAAAACAACTCAGAGGTAATATGGACGAGGTTGTTTGTCCCGTTGGGGAATTTTATTGACCTATTACCCTTTTTGTGCACTGACAGTATGAGCAATAGATTAGGATAAGTTGTGTGGACCTATTACCCTTCTGCGCACCGGTGGTACGGGTAATAGATTTTGAGGCAAATTCTTGGCGATAGAAAAAGCTATGACTAGGGGGTACATAGATACGACCAAGAGAATTCATTCGGAGTAATCAGAGAGTATGTTCAGTGGTACCTGAGAGTACGTAACATAACAATCTAGGAGATTTTGAGTCAGAGTGTAAGTTCAGCGATACCTGCAGGTATATAACTCACAATCCGAGAGACAGTTTGGAAGGTATCGTTTAGACGTAGTATTTTTTGAGAAACTTGTCGTTGATGGGCATCATGAGCAAGTCTCTATTTTGTTTTGCGAGGCGGTATGCACCGTTGGAGAATACGGTCTCGATGACGAACAGACCCTCCCACTTAGGTTAGAATTTGCCGGGGTCTTGTGAGTCATGACCATTGGCCTGCGAATGGCCAAAACAAGATCGCCCACTTGGAATATCCTCTGCTTGACTTTCTTGTTGAAAGCCCGAGAGATGCACGCTTGGTAGAGCTCTATGCTTTGCTGAGCTTGTGAACTCTTTTCATCTAATGATTCTAACTCCTGCAGCCGTCGGCGGTAGTTATCGTCTGTTGTTAACCGGTAGGTGAGGGCCACTTGAAGTGAGGGGATCTGAGTTTCCAATGGGAGGACTGCCTCGCTCCCGTAGACCAAGAAGAACGATGTACTTCCTGTAGCCATCCGAATCGTCGTCTGATATGCCCATAGGCACTCACCAAGCTTTTCATTCCAGTTGCGTTTGTCTGCAGACACAAACTTTTTAAAGAGCTTGATTATGGTTTTGTTGAATGCTTCTGCCGGACCATTGGCCGAGGGGTTATATGCTGTCGAGGCCATGTTCTGGAAACGATTCTTTTCGCAAAATCGATAGAAAGCGTGGCTTACGAACTGCGAACCATTATCGTGGATAATCCTCCGGGGTAGTCCAAAATGGTAGATGACGTGATGTTTTATGAAGCTAATCACGTTCGATGTCTTGACCTCTGCCAACAAAACAGCTTCTGCCCATTTGGAGAAGTAATCGGTGATTGTAAGTATGAACCGATGCCCTCTAGACGACGACGGGGTGATTGGCCCTATGACGTCCATTCCCCATGCTTCGAATAGACAAGAGGCCACTGTCTGGGGCAAGAATTCAGATAGCAGATGTATGAAATCTGCATGGATCAGGCAAATCTTGTACTTCTTCGCATAATCAACTGCATCTGCGACCATTGTGGGCAAGTAATAACCCATCCGGCGAAGGCGATCTTATAATTTCGGGCCAGGTCGATGAGCCCCACAAGTACTGTCATGAGCTTCACTTAGGGCTTCTTTGGCTTCTGCACTTGACAGGCATCTTAGTAGTAGCCCATAGTAGGATCGTCGATATAGCATTTTCGTCTCCGTATCGTAGAAGAATCTGAGTAAACGTCTTCTGATTGAGGTAGCTTCCTTCATATTCTCTGGCAGAATTCTATAAACCGCAAAGTCGATGAGCGGGCGTCTCCAGTCTTGTATGTCGTTGGTTATCTGGGCGGAGCAACTCATACCCAGTTGAAGATTGTTCCTAGGACAGACCAGTTCATGGCCCATTACGTCGACTAAATGATTAGAATTATTTGGGAGTGCTAGGGAAGCGGCAAGGCCGGCCAGGGCATCAGCTTCGATATTTTGAAGTCTAGGAACATGCTCTATAAAGAACCCCTCCAAGGTTGTAATGATGGCCACTACAGTTTGATGATAGGGAATCAGGTCCTCATTGCGAACCTCGTATGAGCCTCAGATCTGGTTAACGACCAACTGTGAGTCACCATAAGTTTCCAGGTATCTAATTCCCACTTCTCTCGCGAGTTAGAGTCCAATGACTAGAGCATTATATTCGGCTACGTTGTTCGAACAGGGTTCTCTAAGAGAATACGCACGATTGACTACTAGTCCGGAGGAAAAAATTAATACCATCTCGACTCCAGCGACGATATCACCTTGTGGCCCCGTTCTTGAAGCACCGTCGAAGAACATCCGCCAAATGGCATCGTACGAAGTCATGTTTGAGGCGACGACTTCATCAGGAATTTTTTCATAAATTTTGGCTGCTTCTGAGCCTGGTTGTGCTGCTGAGAAGTCAGCCAGGGCTTGTGTAACGCCCCAGTCCCAAAATACGTAGGACTAGAAACGTAGACATGCCAGCTGTATTCATACGAAGTATACTCCAATATATGGAAGCCTCGTATAAATACATAAGCTGTAAAATGCAGTAGAACCATACTAATCTCATCCACACAAAATAAATGAATAAAAGATCATATAATGAGAATAATTTGTCTTGATACAATATGTTGGGCGGAGACAAATCCACTACCAACAAAATAAAGAAAAGTACATAGAAAATGAAATGAGTGGCGAGCGAAGCGAAGACGATCCAAATGCAATCATCCTCGAGAAATAGCAATGAACACGGCTAGAGCGAAAGCACCTGCGAAAGACAATAGCACACACCTGGCAAGACAACCAGGTCCTCAGAGGGACGTAACAAGACACATAATAGCATGCCATATAAACTGAATAAATATTGCTCAATAAATAAGTCAATCGAATTTATAACATGGTCCAATACGCACCTACTGAACGAGCGTACCATCCCCCCAACCAAACAAGGACAGGAGATGGTAAACTAATTCACGGCGACGTATCTTTCCATGCTAAGAATCCGATATAGTATCCGGACCCCAACAAGGTTCAATACCTTCTCATCAAAGTAGTAAGTCACACCTACAACCAAACAAGGACAAGATGTGACGAACTAATCCGCGACAAGCTATTGTTCCAAGCCACGGTCAGATACAAGTACCCAAACCAAAAGTACTCGTACCTAACGGATAGGGTAGCCTACCGTTCTACGTGAAATGTTGTTAAGGACAATCCTTCCTACGCATGGGCCCTGGCTGAATAGGATTGGCGTAGTCCCCCTTTGGGCACCAGAGGCCCCATCAAGAGGAGCATGAATAATCATGTGTCATCAATCCCGTATCTCCAGCGGAGAGTCCGGGTCACAAGGGAAGTGCATCGAAGCCCATACGCTAAGGAATTGTCCTCCCCGCCCAATGCCTACTGTGTTGTATCCACAACACAAACCACTATAACCGCTAAGTCAAACTATCATGCAACCTCTATTAGCGGTTATTCCTATCGCACGGTTTGTACGTACTGGTGGCCAGCCAATCACGCACTTCCGTGTTCTACATGCGACACACAACTTCGTGTTTACAACGTGTCAAGGCCAATGAATGCAACACACAAGGTGGTCCCTTAAATCTAGGTTTAATTTGTAAGAAAATAATACACAGCAGGAAATATAAAAGAACAGTTATGCCATGTATCATAGTTTATAAAGAAAATAATAGACATGCATAAAATATGAGCTAAAAATATTTAAACAGCTAATGGCAAGGTGTCTTGCCTGGTAGGACGCCTGGTGTGCTGCGATGATCAAGGTGGCACGATCTGCAACTTTGATGCAACAACTGTGCAAGGGGACCTCGGATAGTGGTACGGACAGTTCCATTGGGTCCAGAAGGGTCAAGATAGTTAGGGTAGGCATAAGGTAGTCTAGACTGATGGTCAAATAGGAAAGAAGGGGTTGAGTCCCGGTAGGAAGAACAAAGGAATTTTGACGAATAATAAATAATAAATATATGATTTTTGAAACTAATTTTTTTAATACTTGAATTATAATTTATTAATCAAACTGCGCTTTAAAATAAATATACGAAAAAAGCAAAAGTCGTTTTAAGGCAAACTGTAAGTTTTGTCAAATAACATTTTTAGGCTAGAACCTATGTCTTACAAATCAAAATATTTAGGCAAAACAATATTAGATAAATCATTTAGGATTAAGAACCATATATTGTAAAAATAACGTTTTATTAATAAACTATACTTTTTAAATGCCAAAAATAATATAGCAATTATAATTTAGTGCTTCTAACCAAATGTTGAGAATATGTACTTATACCTATAATAATAACAATAAAAATTCTTAAATCAAATATAATACCACTAATATATACTTAATATTCTGTAATTGAAAAGATAATAATCATAATAACAATAATAATAATAAACTAATAATAATAATAAATAATAATGATAATAATATCCTGAACTTTCCAACGCACAGAAAAACAACAAAAATAAAAAAACGAAAACACTATACATAAAACGACAAAACCAAAAAAAAAAATATCATTAGCTGCTCGTACAGCTTGTATTAGAATTTAGTAAAAATTTAACTAAGGAATCAAAAGAAGAAAGAAGGAAGAGAGAGAAGATGAAAGGGAGGGAGAAGAAAGCGGTCAGAGCAAAGGGGGCGGAGAGAGCGGGAAAGTGGTGAGAGAAGTGGGAGAGAGAGCGAGCGAGGGAGAGGATCGGAGTCCGGCGAAAAGATCGGGCCTGTGTGGGGTCGCCGACGGCGCGACAGAGGCGGACAAGGGCGGAGGGTTTGAGGAAGGAGGAGAGAAGGGCGGTGAAGGCGGAGCGAGGTCGGACGGGACAGGGGTTCGACGGGGGTTTGACCACGGCGCGGCGGTTCGGTTCGTCTCCGATCGGTGGGGCGCGACGGAGGGAAGCGGAGGACGGGAAGGAGGAGAGCGGCCGGGGGTCTCGGCGAAGTTGGGGGTTTGATGGAGGCGCGGCCGCGAGGGAAATAGATGGGCTCGGGCGGCGCGCTCACTGACGCGGGGCGGCGCCGGAGGTGGCGGGAAGCAGATCCGTCGTAGGGGTCGCCGGATCTGGGTGAAACGCGGCGGCAGCTCACCGTCCTAGGTAGCAGCGGCAGACTGAGCGGATTCGTGCGCCGCAGAGGAGCGCGGCTCTGGCGAGATGGTGGAGTGAGCGGAGAGGATACTCGCCGCCGGTCGAGCAGTCGCCGGAGGACGACTCGACGAGGGTGCGAACGCTGTGCGGGGTTCGGCGGACAACGGCAAGGGCGACGGACTCAGGTGAGGTTAGGGTTAGGATTTCTAGTTGTTTTCTTTTTGCTGGGTTGTGTCGATTTGTGGCTTGGTAGGGGGCGGACTGGGGTTTTCCGGCCAGGGGCCGTGGTGGTTGTCGGATGTGGGGCAGAAGTCGGGGAGACGATGGTGGTCGTCGGGTTCGTTGTGGGAGTGATGATGTGGTCGATGGTGGTGGTGCTGGTAAAGGTGGCGATGAAGACGGTGGCGACGGGGTGGTTGCTGCGGTGACGATGACGAGGGTGGTGGTGTTGGTGATAGGTTTTGACGGTGGCCGACGCTGGACAGTAGGCTGGGGCGATGGGGATGATTTGCTGACGACGGTGGTGGTGACGGCTAGGCGTACGGTGGCGGGGTTAGAGGGATAGGGATAGGGTTATTATGTGTCGGGGTGTTTCCGACACGGGGAAGGAAAATAATGTAAATGTAAATAGTAGAATAAGATTGGATGATGGTACACGGACACGGGGCACGCACCATTGGTTGGAGAATTTGTGGAAGAAATTTTGTGGGAGATGAATAATGTGGAGGAGTACCTGCCTATATTTATAGGATGTGGGAATTTCCACTAAGATAGAGATTAGGATTGATTCAAACCCAATTTAGATAATTCAATTACTAAATTTAAATCAATGAATCAAATCTAAATTTAAACCAAATCCAATTCAAATCAATTTTAAATACTTTAGTCTAGAATCAAATTAATTTAAAATATAGATAGTTTACTATTTAGATGTATCCATGGAATCAAATCAAATTTAAATGGTCACAAATATTTCAAAAATATGTTTTCAAAAAATGCTATGATAATTTATTTCGAAAATAATAAATCTTTTTGAATAATAAATCTTTTTGAACAATAAAACATTAATATTAAATAATTTCGAAAATACATTATTATGTAAAATAAATAAATATTTATGAAATAAATATTTTTGCACAAAGAATTTTATTATTAATAACCGCTAAGAACAATAGACTTTTTATGGCAAGAATAATAATATTTTGAAAGTGTAAGAAAATAAAATAAAATAATTGTTTTTCTAAAACATGTACGCTCGCACATATTCGTACTCGTCGAGCAAACGAAAAATTTTGCATACAACGTACAATACGACTACGTGACATACAGTACAAAATTTTTAAATCGGTATCAAATTTAATATATAAAAATAGTAGAAAATTTTAGGGGTTTTACATCCTACCCAACTTAAAAGAAATTTCGTCCTCAAAATTAAGGACTTGTAGGGGGGGTGAGAGGACGCAAGGGGGTTTCGATGGGAAACAATCGAATACAAATCATGTCGTAAGAAATCACGATCTTGAATATAGAAAAAATACGGTATGGTCGCGGGTAATAATTGAGGGTCACGATTAAGAGAATGAAAAAGATTCACTCAAATTAAGCGACTAGAGAGTCTTGATAGGGTCGAGAGAAGGACGAGTAGTTAAGATTAAGATATAGCAACGTCGAGTGATAATGGTTATAGGCGATAGGATAGCTAGAGGAATCTTCTAGCACAACGCTTTCGTTCTTCTAAAGTAGGTGAAGGTGAAAGCAGTACAGAGTTCGAATGAGACGTTATCGAATACGAATACGTGATTCAAAGACGATCGAATAATTTTAAAAGAAGTGTCAAGGCAGTCGCAGATGGGACTCTAGAGGACAAGCTTAACTATGTCCCCATCCACGTAGAATAATAGGCAAAAGCGAACCAAAGTGCACTCGGTTGATCAGACCATCATGCACCGGTTCTGATTAGACAATATGTTAAGTAGGTCGACCCAAATAATATATGTCTTGAACAAGCTCGATAAAGGAATAAGCTTGCAAACACTAGGCTATATTAGCATCATTAATTACGATGGTAATAACATAGGTACGAGAGATTAAGATTTAAAGAAGGTAGATTGATTCTAAGTCATACAGTCGTCCTATAGTCTTCTTGTCCAAGTCCTTGGTTGGCTAGACGGTTTAGGTTCTCTAGATTCTAGGATCAAAATAAGCTTGCTAATATAGGTCACTAGGTCAAAGGGGTTGCTAGTTCATAAGGTATTCTACCCAACTTAAAGAATTAAACTAATGGGTTTTGGGACAACTAACTAGTAGGGTCAATCTCTAGCAAGCACGAAGGGAAGATAAGAATGGGGACGGAAGGAAGCAAGCAAGATACAATTGATGAGTCAAACGGTAGATTGAAGAAAGTGGTCAAGTATGTGGATGAGATCCTAGACTTCTAATCCTATTTGCAGGCTTGCTTGGTATGGCAAAGTAACCAAACAATTTATCTTGACCTGCATGGGCCACCACAAAAACATGTAACGCCCCAGTCCCAAAATACGTAGGACTAGAAACGTAGACATGCCAGCTGTATTCATACGAAGTATACTCCAATATATGGAAGCCTCGTATAAATACATAAGCTGTAAAATGCAGTAGAACCATACTAATCTCATCCACACAGAATAAATGAATAAAAGATCATATAATGAGAATAATTTGTCTTGATACAATATGTTGGGCGGAGACAAATCCACTACCAACAAAATAAAGAAAAGTACATAGAAAATGAAATGAGTGGCGAGCGAAGCGAAGACGATCCAAATGCAATCATCCTCGAGAAATAGCAATGAACACGGCTAGAGCGAAAGCACCTGCGAAAGACAATAGCACACACCTGGCAAGACAACCAGGTCCTCAGAGGGACGTAACAAGACACATAATAGCATGCCATATAAACTGAATAAATATTACTCAATAAATAAGTCAATCGAATTTATAACATGGTCCAATACGCACCTACTGAACGAGCGTACCATCCCCCCAACCAAACAAGGACAGGAGATGGTAAACTAATTCACGGCGACGTATCTTTCCATGCTAAGAATCCGATATAGTATCCGGACCCCAACAAGGTTCAATACCTTCTCATCGAAGTAGTAAGTCACACCTACAACCAAACAAGGACAAGATGTGACGAACTAATCCGCGACAAGCTATTGTTCCAAGCCACGGTCAGATACAAGTACCCAAACCAAAAGTACTCGTACCTAACGGATAGGGTAGCCTACCGTTCTACGTGAAATGTTGTTAAGGACAATCCTTCCTACGCATGGGCCCTGGCTGAATAGGATCGGCGTAGTCCCCCTTTGGGCACCAGAGGCCCCATCAGGAGGAGCATGAATAATCATGTGTCATCAACCCCGTATCTCCAGCGGAGAGTCCGGGTCACAAGGGAAGTGCATCGAAGCCCATACGCTAAGGAATTGTCCTCCCCGCCCAATGCCTACTGTGTTGTATCCACAACACAAACCACTATAACCGCTAAGTCAAACTATCATGCAACCTCTATTAGCGGTTATTCCTATCGCACGGTTTGTACGTACTGGTGGCCAGCCAATCACGCACTTCCGTGTTCTACATGCGACACACAACTTCGTGTTTACAACGTGTCAAGGCCAATGAATGCAACACACAAGGTGGTCCCTTAAATCTAGGTTTAATTTGTAAGAAAATAATACACAGCAGGAAATATAAAAGAACAGTTATGCCATGTATCACAGTTTATAAAGAAAATAATAGACATGCATGAAATATGAGCTAAAAATAATTAAACAGCTAATGGCAAGGTGTCTTGCCTGGTAGGACGCCTGGTGTGCTGCGATGATCAAGGTGGCACGATCTGCAACTTTGATGCAACAACTGTGCAAGAGGACCTCGGATAGTGGTACGGACAGTTCCATTGGGTCCAGAAGGGTCAAGATAGTTAGGGTAGGCATAAGGTAGTCTAGACTGATGGTCAAATAGGAAAGAAGGGGTTGAGTCCCGGTAGGAAGAACAAAGGAATTTTGACGAATAATAAATAATAAATATATGATTTTTGAAACTAATTTTTTTAATACTTGAATTATAATTTATTAATCAAACTGCGCTTTAAAATAAATATACGAAAAAAGCAAAAGTCGTTTTAAGGCAAACTGTAAGTTTTGTCAAATAACATTTTTAGGCTAGAACCTATGTCTTACAAATCAAAATATTTAGGCAAAACAATATTAGATAAATCATTTAGGATTAAGAACCATATATTGTAAAAATAACGTTTTATTAATAAACTATACTTTTTAAATGCCAAAAATAATATAGCAATTATAATTTAGTGCTTCTAACCAAATATTGAGAATATGTACTTATACCTATAATAATAACAATAAAAATTCTTAAATCAAATATAATACCACTAATATATACTTAATATTCTGTAATTAAAAAGATAATAATCATAATAACAATAATAATAATAAACTAATAATAATAATAAATAATAATGATAATAATATCCTGAACTTTCCAACGCACAGAAAAACAACAAAAATAAAAAAACGAAAACACTATACATAAAACGACAAAACCAAAAAAAAAAATATCATTAGCTGCTCGTACAGCTTGTATTAGAATTTAGTAAAAATTTAACTAAGGAATCCAAAGAAGAAAGAAGGAAGAGAGAGAAGATGAAAGGGAGGGAGAAGAAAGCGGTCAGAGCAAAGGGGGCGGAGAGAGCGGGAAAGTGGCAAGAGAAGTGGGAGAGAGAGCGAGCGAGGGAGAGGATCGGAGTCCGGCGAAAAGATCGGGCCTGTGTGGGGTCGCCGACGGCGCGACAGAGGCGGACAAGGGCGGAGGGTTTGAGGAAGGAGGAGAGAAGGGCGGTGAAGGCGGAGCGAGGTCGGACGGGACAGGGGTTCGACGGGGGTTTGACCACGGCGCGGCGGTTCGGTTCGTCTCCGATCGGTAGGGCGCGACGGAGGGAAGCGGAGGACGGGAAGGAGGAGAGCGGCCGGGGGTCTCGGCGAAGTTGGGGGTTTGATGGAGGCGCAGCCGCGAGGGAAATAGATGGGCTCGGGCGGCGCGCTCACTGACGCGGGGCAGCGCCGGAGGTGGCGGGAAGCAGATCCGTCGTAGGGGTCGCCGGATCTGGGTGAAACGCGGCGGCAGCTCACCGTCCTAGGTAGCAGCGGCAGACTGAGCGGATTCGTGCGCCGCAGAGGAGCGCGGCTCTGGCGAGATGGTGGAGTGAGCGGAGAGGATACTCGTCGCCGGTCGAGCAGTCGCCGGAGGATGACTCGACGAGGGTGCGAACGCTGTGCGGGGTTCGGCGGACAGCGACAAGGGCGACGGACTCAGGTGAGGTTAGGGTTAGGATTTCTAGTTGTTTTCTTTTTGCTGGGTTGTGTCGATTTGTGGCTTGGTAGGGGGCGGACTGGGGTTTTCCGGCCAGGGGCCGTGGTGGTTGTCGGATGTGGGGCAGAAGTCGGGGAGACGATGGTGGTCGTCGGGTTCGTTGTGGGAGTGATGATGTGGTCGATGGTGGTGGTGCTGGTGAAGGTGGCGATGAAGACGGTGGCGACGGGGTGGTTGCTGCGGTGACGATGACGAGGGTGGTGGTGTTGGTGATAGGTTTTGACGGTGGCCGACGCTGGACAGTAGGCTGGGGCGATGGGGATGATTTGCTGACGACGGTGGTGGTGACGGCTAGGCGTACGGTGGCGGGGTTAGAGGGATAGGGATAGGGTTATTATGTGTCGGGGTGTTTCCGACACGGGGAAGGAAAATAATGTAAATGTAAATAGTGGAATAAGATTGGATGATGGTACACGGACACGGGGCACGCACCATTGGTTGGAGAATTTGTGGAAGAAATTTTGTGGGAGATGAATAATGTGGAGGAGTACCTGCCTATATTTATAGGATGTGGGAATTTCCACTAAGATAGAGATTAGGATTGATTCAAACCCAATTTGGATAATTCAATTACTAAATTTAAATCAATGAATCAAATCTAAATTTAAACCAAATCCAATTCAAATCAAATTTAAATACTTTAGTCTAGAATCAAATTAATTTAAAATATAGATAGTTTACTATTTAGATGTATCCATGGAATCAAATCAAATTTAAATGGTCACAAATATTTCAAAAATATGTTTTCAAAAAATGCTATGATAATTTATTTCGAAAATAATAAATCTTTTTGAATAATAAATCTTTTTGAACAATAAAATATTAATATTAAATAATTTCGAAAATACATTATTATGTAAAATAAATAAATATTTATGAAATAAATATTTTTGCACAAAGAATTTTATTATTAATAACCGCTAAGAACAATAGACTTTTTATGGCAAGAATAATAATATTTTGAAAGTGTAAGAAAATAAAATAAAATAATTGTTTTTCTAAAACATGAACGCTCGCACATATTCGTACTCGTCGAGCAAACGAAAAATTTCGCATACAACGTACAATACGACTACGTGACATACAGTACAAAATTTTTAAATCGGTATCAAATTTAATATATAAAAATAGTAGAAAATTTTAGGGGTTTTACATCTTGACTCTTGATAGCTTTTTAGAGAAAAAAAAACTATGTCAAAAGGGGATAGTAGTATCGCCCAGGTGGCTAGACGAGAACTGAGTGTGCTTGGCTTGGTCATGAGAACCCTGAGGGGATTGACTCGTGAAATCATATGGATGGTCTGCCCTGTCACATAGTGTCGTATTTTCTGAATGGAGAACACTAGGACAAAGCACTCCTTCTCCACGGCAGTGTACCTTTGTTCAGGTCCTACCATCATCCGGCTGAGATAGTAAATGGCTTGTTCATGTCCCGTATCATTATTTTGGGATAACAAAGCGCTAAGGGAATGTTCCATCGCCCATACATAGAGCGGGAAGGGCTTTCCGGCGACCGGGGCTACTAGAATCGACGGGTTCATCAGGTACTCCTTAATATCGTCAAAGGCACGCTGACATTCCTTGTTCCATACAAATGAGACACCTTTCCTCATGAGTTGAGTGAAGGGTTGGCATCGTCCCGAGAGATTAGATATAAACCTCCTGATATATGCTAGTCTTCCCTGAAGGCCGCAGAGTTCGCGGAGGTTCTTTGGTGGGTTCATCTCCAGGATTGCTTTTATTTTGTCGGGATCTATGTGAATGCCCCGGGAAGTAATGACAAAGCCCAAGAATTTTCTACTGGACACCCCCAGAAAGGACTTGGTGGGATTCATCTTCAGGTTGTGCGCCCACATGAGGTCGAACACTATTCTTAAGTCATGTAAATGATTATTTTTGGAACGGCTTTTGACGACGATGTCGTCTACGTAACATTCTACCGTCTTGCACAAATGATCTCTGAAGATAATACGCATAGCCTGTTGATATGTTGCACCGACGTTCTTCAAGCCAAAAGGCATGACCGTATAGCAATATACAACGATCGGCATTCAAAATGATGTATACTTCTCGTCATCAGGAGCCATCTTGATTTGATTGTATCCTGAGAAGCCATCCATAAAGGACATACGCTCAAAGCCGCACGTATTATCGATCATTATATCGGTGATCGGAAGAGGGAATTCATCCTTAGGGCATGTCGCACTAAGATTGCAGAAATCAATGCAGATTTAGATTTTTCTGTTCTTCTTGATGACTGGAACTACGTTGGCAACCCAATATGGGTGCTGCTCTTCACGGATAAAACCACTAGCTATAAGCTTGTTCACTTCTGCCTCGATAGAATTCATGATGTCTGGACGAAATAGCCGCTGCTGTTGTTTGGCTGGTTTGTCGTCTGGATAGATGTTGAGCTAATGGAGTACAATCTCGGGGTTCAACCCTGGCATGTCTTCATAGCTCCAGGCAAAGACGTCGATATATTCTCTGACGAGTTGTAACAACGACTCCCGCTCGTCGTCTGTCAGGCTTTTACTGATAAAGATTGGCTTTGGAGAGAATTTTCGCCGAGGTTGACTTGCATAATCTCATCTTCAGTGGGAGGATAATGAAGTTCGAAGTGTTTCTCCTATTGTGCATCTAGTTGCTGGACCCACGACACCAACTCAAGAGGTTCAAATAGGTCTTCGTCTTCTTCTTCGACATCAGTAGATGTCATATTGGCAGATAATGTATGTCTGAATATATCCCTAATACTGCTATCGGAGTCGTAAGTGGGTGACTAAGACGAATGGCAGTGCTACTCGCATTCTTTGTCAGAACTTTCAGGTGTTGTGGCTGGAGTAACATACCCGATGCCACGTCTGGATTTGTGATAATGATCCTGAGGCTTCCCTACCGGTACCGACGGCTGTAGGGGAAATCGTCGACCACTGCCATAATTAAGACCCGGACTGGCCTCCATGTCGTACCCCTGCTTTTGAATGAAGTACTTGGCTTGAGGACTGTACAAGTAGAGCGGTAATCTTCCAGTGTCGGGTCCGAGGTTGGACTCTTGTGGCACGAAAGATTGAGGACCTTCTTTTAATCCAAAGATGATTGTGTGATCCCATCCTCTTCTGTCTGAGATCGGGAAGTAAGCACCTTTTATGGTAGTGAGTCGATTTGAGGTATGGACGGTTGTCACTTGCGTATGTAGGCTAACGTCTAGACAGTCCCGTGCGTCATACGTTAGTTTTGGATTATCATACTCAGAATAGTCCAATGACAGCCTCTTATTGATAAAATAAGGAATTTTGTCCACGGGGATTACACCATCCAGATAGGGGTTATCCGCCTATGTAACCACATATTTAGCGAGTTCTCCATCTTCCTTGGCTACCCCCTGCGAGCTCAGAGTGTGGGCCGCTATCTTGGACAACTTGACCACTAAGGGTTCTGCTTGAGGCATTGATCTGCCTGGGAGTGTTGGATCAATACTTGGCTGCTATCTCATCTTGGAAAGATGGATGACCATGGGCTCGGCAAGGGACTTTGCATCTTCTGGTCGCCTCGGAGTATATTTTCGTAATCGGATTATCATTGGTGTCACAGGGGGCTTTACATCTTCTTGTTTCCTTTGATTGGACTTTGGCAGCCAGATCACCATTGGTCCTATAACAGGTTTTGGCTTCTGACTGGATCTCGGGAGACGGATGACCAATGGTTCCGATTGTGCCGGTGTGACAGGAGAATCGAGCACTTTTTATGTAAGGTTGCGACAATGGGTGTAGCCCTGCCCAGTTTGCGGGGTTGGAGACGGATTCTCAAGGGTTCCTCTGGTCCTGTAATGGTCTCCGTCTCGTCCGTTGTGTGTTTCCTGGATTCGTCATATAGACAAGCCTCCGACGAGTAATGTAACGCTCCAGTCCCAAAATATGTAGGACCAAGTACGTGAACATGCCAGCTGCACATATACGAAGAACACTCCAATATATGGGATCCTCATATATGCACATAAGCTGTAAATAAAATAATCACAGGCCAGAGTAACATATCCAATCTCATCACAGCTCAACACAGAAGATAATGAAGTCCAAATAAATAAATAAGAGTATCAAAAGATAGCCGGGTGAACATACTCACTCCAAACAGCTATGAAAAATAGTCTCACAAGATCGGAGTCCAACCTCCGCAAATAGAAAGAAAAGAGATGTAAAATAATGTCTACAACTGTCTCAGATAAGTAATAGACTAGAAATCATAAGGTACTGCCTCGTCATCAATGTAGGATAGCTCCAATGTAGCTCCGTACTCCTGTGGAAAATCGTCTAAACCTGCAGAGATAACCAGATCCTTAGGGGACATAGCAAGATACAAGAAAACACCATGCCATATAAACTGTGATAATATAATAAGGGAAAAGTATGCATGCAATCGGGTTTCTGACCATTCTACTATGAATATGCAGTTGAGATACGTTCCTTCGACGCATGAGCCCTGGCTGAATATAGGATCCGGTATAGTCCCCTCTTGGGCACCAGTAACCAAGAGCATGACGTTCAAAAACGACAGTGGCCAACCTGAGAGGCTCATACCCGTATCTCCAGCGGAGCTTCCGGGTTACAAGGGAAGTGCAATTGAAGCCCATACGTCAGGTAATGGTCTCCCCACCCAATGCCTAGTATCATCATCTCCATGACTGATATGTACCTCTAGTAATCGCCAAGTTTCTAATATGCAATACTATTGGCAGTTACTCCTATCCGTCGAACGCTCCATACGTATCGGTGGCCAGCCGACTACGCAGATACGTGTCCTACATATGACTCACATCACATGATACAATAAGTGTAAAGGCCGTATGAGATATACCAATACCTCAACATCAATGGGTGGTCAATAAACTAAGTCAATACAAGAGAATAAATAAAGCAAGAAAAATGACCGATAGAGTCGCTTGCACCCAAGTATGACTTGGACGCACAGTTTAAATATCACAAAACAAAATGCTGAAAATAAGAACTAAAAATAAGAATATAATAATCACAGAGTAAGGGGGCAAGGTATCTTGCCTGTGGTGCGAGAAGGACAAATCCAAGAGTAGCAAGTGTCAGCACCAAAACTCACAAATCGCAGATAACTCCAAACACTGAAACAAACATAAAAAATGATCTCGGTGAAGAAGATATACCTGGAAAACGCCTGTCCAAAAGTCAATTTCTGGAACAGGGGCAAAATTGAAATTTCGGGTCAAAACGATGTCCGTCGTTCGACTCGCTTTGCACCGAAACGTGTGCCAAAGTCTACGGTCTCTAAAGTCGTCAAACTACATGTCTACGGTTTCAATTTAAGGAGAGGAACTCAATAGTATGTCCAGTTTTGGATTCCGAGGAGCTGTGTACAAAATTGCCCGTTTGAGTGGGTCGCGGGCCCGCCAAAAATAGGTTCCGATTCGACCTTCTCAGAATCGAACCAAACTTGGCATACAGGACCAGAATTTCGATCCAGACCTGTTGGCTCAAGTTTTGTCTCGATTCGACGACTGTACATGAAGTTATGGGCAGGTTTACAAAACGCCGATACGGGGGTATCTCGACGGATACGCGTTGATTTCGTCGCGCACACGTGACGAAACTGAGTTCCATCAGTTCCCACACGTCCGCAACGTCCATACGCATCTTTCGATGCGTATAGCGTACGACCACGTTGCCCGGTTTGTTGGGACGCACGCCATATCGGACAAAATTCAGAAAATTAATACAATTAAAAACAGGTTTTTCCTCAACTTCAACATCAATCTACTTTTTACATGTTAATCGAAACAACGTTCCAAAAGATGCGTTGCGATCTCGGTTATGTTGTCTTTTACTGTTTTTAATTAGTTCCTACAGTACTTTACTGTACAGCAAGAAAATTGGCCGACAAGTTGTCATTTTAAAAACAGTTTTTAGTATTACAGAAAACAGATTTTTATTCAACTTCGTCTCGATTTTTTGAGCAATTTAATGGGTTGTTTTCGAAATCCACCTGGAGGATCTCGAAGATGGTCAAGTCTACTTTCCAAAAAATCTTACGGATCGAAAATCGGTGCTACGAGTAAAAAGTTATGTCGTAGGGGTTGACACAAAGTCACAGTCAACCAAATATTGACTATATTGACTAAATAATATCTGTATAAATTCAATACGACACACGACGTCTGCATTCAGTTCAGGACAGACAACAGCTCAGTTTTTGACTCTTAGTGTATTTTCGAGTCTGTACTTTTACATTTTATTGAGTCTAGAAGTATGTACTCTGAGTTATGCTGAGCTCTTGGAACTTAGTCTATAAGCCTACCCAAAATCCCAAGCTCCACCAAAACAAAAATTGCCCACAAGTCCCACTTAGGACCACTCTGTGCTCTGGAGACAGAGTTCGGGCCGAACTCTACACAGAGTTCGGCCCGAACTCTGTCCCCTAGAAATCAGGAACCCTAATTTTAGGGTTAGCTGGTTGCTAGCTGTCCAACGGCCAAATTTTTGAATTTTCCTACCTGAATTCTGGCCGAATTCTGCCTCTAAAAACACTATAAATAGGGCATAAATTCTCTCATTTCACTTCACTCAATCTTCTCTTCTCTTCTCTCCTACAAGCTCAATAAGCCATACCCTTCCTATCTACTAGCCACAAGCCTCCTAAGTCTCGAGTGCTCAGCATCTCTCAGTTAGGATTCTTGTGCAAGAGTGAAGAAGTCGCTTGGACAATTCCAAGCAAATTGCTACTGCGATCCTCTGTTAGAAGTTGACGTGCTCTTCTGAAGAAAAGGCACGGGTTGTAAGCTACTATTTCACAAATAGTGGATTTAATCCTGAGCTAGAGTTCTCAGGCCTGGACTAGTCCTCCACGAGGGAAACCAGGTTAAAATCGCTGTGTTTACGTATGCTCTTCTGCTCTTCATTTATTTTCCGTACTTTACTCTGATTATTTATTGTTGGTGAAAGAGTTATTTTTAATTGGCTATTTTTCTATATAAACTCTATTCACCCCCCTCTAGAGTTGCCAAACTGTTCTTCAATTGGTATCAGAGCTCTGTTCTCTTTATAAGGACTAACATCCTAAGAGCTGATCCATGGCAACCACACAATCCTTAATTTCCAATCATGGTGAAGGTCAGTCCACTCATAGGCCTCCCCTATTTGATGGGACTAACTACACATATTGGAAAACAAGGATGAGCTTCTATCTTAAGTCTCTAGACTTTGACCTGTGGACTGTCGTCACTGACGGTTACAAAAAGCCCGCCAGAATAGTTGTCGATGGTGACCTCATTGAGAAACCACACGACAAATATTCTGTCGAGGAGAAGAAACAGGCAAGTCTAGATGCTAGGGCTATTAATGCTTTATTCTGTGCCATAGACAGGAATGAGTTCAACAGGGTCTCTACATGCACCACTGCTCATGAAGTATGGAGACTTCTAGAAGTGACGCATGAAGGAACCACACAGGTCAAGGAATCCAAAATTAGCCGTCTCACTCAAGAATACGAAGCCTTCAAGATGAAGCCAAGTGAGACGATCACTCAAATGATCACAAGATTCCTCGACATCATCAATCCTCTATCTTCGCTTGGAAAGCAGTACTCAAACCACGAGAAGATTCGTAAGCTGCTCAGAGGGCTACCAAAGATTTGGAACCCTAAGGTGACAGCCATCATAGAAGGAAACGATCTCACAACAATGTCAATGAAGACCTTGATGGGTAAGCTTATGACTCACGAGCTTGACCTCAAGGACTTCGAAGAGCCTACTCCGAAGACCAGGGAGATCGCACTCAAAGCTCATCAACGAAGAGCTAATCATGATGAGACCGAAGAAGATAACTCGGATGATGAAGACCAAGCTCTCATGGTTCGCAACTTCAGGAAATTCCTTCGCTTCAATCGAAAGAAGAAGGAATCTCAAGAAAACGATGAAGAGGAACCAACTTGTTATGGTTGCAAGAAAACTGGACATGTCCGAAAAGACTGCCCATTCCTGAAGAAGAGCAACCACTATGAGAAGCCATACAATAGGAACTCATCAAAGAAATATGCCAACACAGGCATCTGGCATGAAAGTGAAGCAAGTGACTCTGAGGAAGAAAAGGACTCTTCTCAAGATACAGCAAATGTGTGCCTGGTGGCAACTTCCAACAAGGTATCTAACGAAACTCTGGATGACTTCTCTTTTGATGAACTTGGCGATGCTTTCACTGATTTACTCGATGATCATAAAAAGGTCATCGGTAAATATAAACATGCCAAAGACAAAATCAAAAGTCTAGAAGATGAGATACAAAGAATTTCTTTACTTCTTGATAATGTTAGAAACACATCACCCACTAATGACACTGATGAAGTATCCAAGCTTAAATTAAGCTTACATGATGCTGAAGCACGTATTGAGCAACAAACTCAAGAAATCACTACTCTCAACACGTTGCTTGCTGAAGAAAAGAGTAGACACAAGATTTCCATGACTAAGATTTATGGCTTAAATATTAAGATTGATGAACTGCAAGCTGTTTCTAAAAGATTAGAAACCAAATTGGGTAAACAGGTTGTCCAACCTCAAACCCAATCACATGGGCACAATACCACTCATGCTAGTCAATCATGTCATTCTCATGCAGCACATAACCATGCATTTATATACACAAACTTTCACAAACCACGTGCACGTAAGAACAATTCTCACTCAGTACACACTCATCATGCACAAAGACACAATCAACATCACTCCACACATAAAAATCATCATGCCATGCCATATAGACAAAATCATCATGACATGCCATCTAGACAATATCAGCAAGTCACACATCATAGACAATACCATCATAGACACCATCACCATGCCACTTATTCCATGCATAATCATCTTCACCATGCTAACTCTTCACATCATGTCCATCATCCTGTTGCTTATAGATATTATTCTCATGCTCCTAGTATAAATAAGAATGCTATCTGTACTTACTGTGGATTACATGGACACATCTCACCACAGTGCAGAGTTAGAAGACTTGTAGATAAAAGGATATATGCTTGGTTCCCAAAGACTAACTTTTCAGGACCCCCAAGAACTCGGGTACCAAAGGTCACATCTACTCTTGATGTAGGTGGACCTTCCCTCCTCAACTGAAAGTAAGTGGATTCTCGATAGTGGATGCTCGCGACATATGACGGGAGACGCAAATCTTTTTGCATCACTATCGATGAAGAGAGAAGGATACGTATCCTTCGGTAACAATCTCAAAGGGCACATTATAGGTAATGGTATCATTGGTCATCCTCCTTCTCCTGTAATAAAGGATGTCTACCTAGTGACCGAGTTAAAGCATAACCTGCTCAGCATTAGTCATCTTGCTGATCATGGATATGATATTAACTTTGGACAAAACAGTTGCTACATCTATGATAGGTCAACAGGAGACATTGCTTTAGAAGGGAAAAGAGAGGACAACATCTACATTTTCTATCTTTCTACAAATACTAACAATACAGGTAGATGTCTATATGCCCACAAAGACGAACGACTACTTTGGCACCAGCGTCTTGGTCATGCCAACATGGATGCTATATCCAGGCTTTCCACCAAGAAGCTAGTGTGAGGATTGCCTGACATCACGTTCAAAAAGGACACGGTATGTGCCGAATGTGAACTAAACAAGGCAACTAAATCCTTATTTCATTCTATCAACTCTGTAAGTACTAATAGACCCTTGCAACTACTTCATATGGATTTATTTGGTCCTAGTAGAATAGCTAGCCTTGGAGGCAAACTTTATGCATTTGTTATTGTTGATGATTTTTCGAGATTTATATGGGTTTTCTTTCTCGCTAATAAGAGCGATGCTATTTCTGTTTTCAAAATTTTTGTAAAGAAAGTTCAAAACGAAAAAGGCTACATGATTACTCGAATCCGAAGTGATCATGGAGGCGAATTCGTAAATTATGATTTTGAAAGTTTTTGTAATGCAAATGGTTTTGATCATGAATTTTCTTGTCCTAGAACTCCTCAACAAAATGGTGTTGTGGAGCGGAAGAATAGGACTCTTGGCGATATGGCTAGAGTCATGTTGAATAAATTTTCTCTTCCAAAATATCTTTGGGCAGAGGCTGTAAGTACAGCATGCCACATTTTGAATAGGGTGCTTATTCGTCCCATTACGAAGAAAACACCCTATGAGCTTTGGTTTGGGAGAACCCCCAATGTTTCTTATTTTAAAGTTTTTGGCTGTAGATGTTTTATCCTTAACAACAAAGACAACTTAGGCAAATTTGATGCCAAAGCTGACGATGGTATCTTTTTTGGTTATGCCGCCAAGAGTAAGGGATATAGAGTTTTCAATAAACGCTCACTTATTGTGGAAGAGTCAACAAATGTGACTTTTGATGAAGAAAACAGTGCAGCAAGTACTCTTGATGATGACGTTGAGCCATCAACTTCTACTCCAATGAACACTTCAACCGAAACTAATTCTCTGGAGGGTTTGCCTAAGAAATTCTCTTTCAAACCTTCTCATCCAGAAAATTTAGTTATAGGAGAAGTTTCACGTGGAGTAACTACTAGATCATCACTAAGAGACTCCGTTGCTAGCACTGCCTTCATTTCACAAGTAGAGCCTAAAAACATTTCTGAAGCTTTTAATGATGAATTTTGGATTTCTGCTATGCAAGAAGAACTCAACCAATTCGAGAGAAGCCAAGTATGGGAACTCGTTCCTAGACCGGTTAATCACTCGATAATTGGTACTAAATGGGTTTTTAGAAACAAAGTAAATGAAGATGGTTCGGTCACACGTAACAAAGCTCGTCTAGTAGCTCAAGGATACAACCAAGAGGAAGGTATCGACTACGATGAGACGTATGCTCCTGTTGCTAGACTAGAATCCATTCGGATGCTTTGTGCTTTTGCTAATTTTCAAAAACTTTAAATTATTTCAAATGGATGTGAAAAGTGCTTTCCTGAATGGTTTTATTAAGGAGGAAGTTTATGTGAAACAACCCCCTGGCTTTGAAAATCACAAATTTCCCGACCACGTGTTCAAGCTGAAGAAAGCGCTTTATGGCCTTAAACAAGCCCCCAGAGCTTGGTATGAAAGGCTAAGCAGTTTCTTGCTTGAGAAAGGTTTTTCAAAAGGGAAAATTGACACTACACTGTTTATCAAATCTTTCAAAGACACCATTCTATTAATTCAAATTTATGTTGATGATATTATTTTTGGGTCTACTGATAAAACTCTTTGTCAAGAATTTGCCAAGTGTATGCAGACGGAATTTGAGATGAGCTTGATGGGAGAGCTCAACTATTTTCTTGGTCTACAAGTAAAACAACTGGCTAATGGAACTTTCATCTGCCAATCAAAGTACACCAAGGACATGCTGAAGAAGTTCGATCTTGACAACATCAAACCAATCAGCACGCCAATGGCTACTTCAACCAAACTCGAACCAGATGAGAGCGGCAAACCCGTTGATCAACGTAAGTATCGAGGTATGATAGGCAGCTTACTTTATTTAACTGCTAGTCACCCCGATATCATGTTTAGTGTTTGCCTATGTGCTAGATATCAAGCAAATCCTAAGGAATCTCACATGACCGCGGTTAAGCGTATCTTTCGATACCTTAAGGGTACGGTTACAGTGGGCCTATGGTATCCCAAGTCAACATCATTTGACCTCATCGGTTACTCTGATGCTGACTTTGCTGGATGCAAGGTCGACCGTAAAAGTACGAGCGGCACGTGTCATTTATTAGGAAAGGCTTTAGTCTCATGGTTTAGCAAGAAGCAGAACTCTGTCGCACTATCCACAACAGAAGCTGAATACATAGCAGCTGGGCATTGTTGTGCACAAATTCTGTGGATGAAGCAAACCCTTGAAGACTATAAGTTATCTTTCATGCATATTCCTATATTCTGTGACAATACTAGTGCAATCAATTTGACTAAGAACCCTGTCTGCCACTCACGCACTAAACACATTGAGATCAGACACCACTTTTTGCGTGATCATCAGCAAAATGGCACGATTAACTTAGAATTTATTAACACTGATCATCAGCTGGCAGATTTCTTTACTAAGCCACTATCCGAAGAGCGCTTCAATTTTCTTTGTCGTGAACTTGGAATTTTAGATGAAGCAGTTATAAATTGAAACTCACCTGCGTAAATATCGAGTATATTGTGATTCTTTTTCGAAGAATTTGGTATGGGTACAAGCCAAAAGGGTCCTTCTGACAACAAGGCGTAAAAGCCTAAGCGATACGGTGCTCTAGTCCTCAGGACTACCGCTAGCTGGGATCCGGCCCCTGCAGCTAACCCATGGCAAATTTGGACTATTGAACCACAGTATATGTCCTTATTTATTATATGGCTCGTTTTCGATTTAATATTGCCTAATTGAGATTCTCTAACGTTCATTCTGTTTTCTGAGTACCTCTCTATCTATTTTTTTAAATTCAACACTCTTTGTTGTCCTCAACTATCTTTTGTTTAACTCTTAAACATTTTCTTCATGTTCTTTGCCTGTTTTCAGTTCTGGACCATTGATCCAGAACTCGGGCCGAACTCTGCCCCTATCAGAGTTCGGGCCGAGTTCGGTTCTTAGGTTCCAGAGTCGGGATCTGGCTCTACCATTGGATCAATTTTAATCCAATGGTCAATATTTCACCCGACCAAAGACCAAGCCCTACTTTATTTCGGGATTCCCTCTCTTTCCTCCCATATTTCTTTCTTCTCCACCTCTTCCATCTTCTTCCTTCCAAACCCTAACCCTAGTTCTTGATATAGAGGGCTCTATTTCTTCTCAAAATCAAGGGAAATGGGTTTTTTCAACATTCTCTTCAACTGTTTGGTATTCTTTTCAGGTATATCTCTCTTTTTCTATCATTTCCAAGTTCTCCTCTTTTATTTCAAATGGCATCTCGCTTGTCCAAACGAGGGAGAAGGACTCGACATGAGGGTGCTTCCTCTTCGGTTCCTCCTCCTCCGATTGAACAAGTAGTTGAACAACACCCCATTCATCCGTTGTTCAATCCGCCGCGTCCCGATGACCCTAACACTTACGACGACCGTTTATTTGTATCGCTAGAAGCCTCTAATGAATGGTTTAGCGATTTTAGAACTCGTCCGGTGTTTGGGGGCCATCCCATAAATTTCACTATATTTTCACAATATGAGTCATTATTCCGTGATCTTTGTTTAGATGAACTTGTTGCTTCAAATTCTGTCATCTACCATAGTATAATTCAAATGTTTTACTGCAATTTGACTCACGATGCAACCTACATCTATTCTCGGGTTGCTGGCATTACCATTGCCTTTAATGATTCTGAGTTGGGAGACTTTCTTGCTCTCCCGGATCTTGATGTGTGGGACAAGCTTGTGGAAGCACGTCAACTTCAATTTGTTGGCGATACTTCCCTTGAAGGATTCAAGGAGGATTTATGTGCTCCTAACGTAAGTCCTCGCAAGCTAAAGGCCAAGCATCTCACCCCCTACTTTTATGAACTTCATCGCATCGTGTTCAATACTATCTTGCCCAAGGCTGGCTCAACAGATGAAGTCACTTATCTTGAGATCTCCGCCTTATATCATCTCCACTATCGTATTCCATTCAACTTTCCACGGACTATGATGGATTGGAGGATCAACTGTCGGAATAAACCAAGAGCTTTGGTTTATCCTCTCTATCTTCCTTTAGTTTTTTGTGCTTTCATCATTCCTATCCATGATTGTCCGTTCCTGCCTGCACCTGCCTTTCTATCCAAAGCACGACGCCTTCAGCCTGTCGCTGCTTCTGAGTCATCTGAGCATTCTGCTGATGAGGAGCCTGACGCCCCTCCTCTTGGTCAGGATGCACCTCCTCCTCCTGCCACTCTTGAGTCTCTTCAGACTATGCTTCGCGATCGCTTTGCTGTTGAGGATGATCGCTGGACGCAGCAGGATTACCGTACCACCTTGCAGATCAGTGCCCTTGGGAACTCTCTGCATGACATGCGGTATTCACTTGCTCGTCATCCTGATCTGCATGTGCCTATTGAGCGGGATCCAGATCGCGCGGGTCATCGTATAGACGATCCGTGGGTCATGAGGTATATGGATCCTGATGATGCTTTTGTGGACCCTCGTCGCTCATTCCCTGGTCCTTCAGATGTTCCAGAACCTTCTCGTGCTCCATGATGGAGATTGGCTTGATATGCTGCTGACACTGCTGATGGTCTTAGTTGCCTTTTGATTTTAGTTATTTCAGTTTGTTATGGATTTATGTACTGGTTTTATGTCTTCAAACCCTGATGATGTGCTGGTTGGTGGATAACTTTTTATGCTATTTTTCGTAGTTCTACTTTATGTCAGTGACTTGTTTTATTAGTATTATACTGTTTCTTCTCTGCTTGGTGTGGTTGGATTACTTTTCATTGTCTATACTGCTATTTCCATGCTTTTCCTTATGCAGTCTATATGCTCCTTTATATTGCTAACTGCCAAAAGGGGAAGAAATATGTATATCTGTCTGTGCTTGTGTTTGCTTTTGGGAAAATATTTTTATCAGGCCACAGGTTCTATGCATTATTTACGGGGGAGAGTTATTGATTCTAGCTCGGCACCATTCACTGATTACGGGGGAGCTATCTTATTCTAGCTCGGCATTGTTTATGGGGGAGCTGTGTTTTAACCAACTGTGTCCAGGTATGAATATTGAAATATACATTTATTATTTTGTCAATTATCAATATGGGGGAGATTGTTGACACAAAGTCACAGTCAACCAAATATTGACTACATTGACTAAATAATATCTGTATAAATTCAATACGACACACGACGTCTGCATTCAGTTCAGGACAGACAACAGCTCAGTTTCCGACTCTCAGTGTATTTTCGAGTCTGTACTTTTACATTTTATTGAGTCTAGAAGTATGTACTCTGAGTTATGCTGAGCTCTTGGAACTTAGTCTATAAGCCTACCCAAAATCCCAAGCTCCACCAAAACAAAAATTGTCCACAAGTCCCACTTAGGACCACTCTGTGCTCTGGAGACAGAGTTCGGGCCGAACTCTGCCTCCACACAGAGTTCGGGCCGAACTCTGTCCCCTAGAAATCAGGAACCCTAATTTTAGGATTAGCTGGTTGCTAGCTGTCCAACGGGCAAATTTTTGAATTTTCCTACCCGAATTCTGGCCGAATTCTGCCTCTAAAAACACTATAAAAAGGGCATGAATTCTCTCATTTCACTTCACTCAATCTTCTCTTCTCTTCTCTCCTACAAGCTCAATAAGCCATACCCTTCCTATCTACTAGCCACAAGCCTCCTAAGTCTCGAGTGCTCAGCATCTCTCAGTTAGGATTCTTGTGCAAGAGTGAAGAAGTCGCTTGGACAATTCCAAGCAAATCGCCACTGCGATCCTCTGTTAGAAGTTGACGTGCTCTTCTGAAGAAAGGATACGGGTTGTAAGCTACTATTTCACAAATAGTGGATTTAATCCTGAGCTAGAGTTCTCAGGCCTGGACTAGTCCTCCACGAGGAAAACCAGGTTAAAATCGCTGTGTTTGCGTATGCTCTTCTGCTCTTCATTTATTTTCCACACTTTACTCTGATTATTTATTGTTGGTGAAAGAGTTATTTTTAATTGGCTATTTTTCTATATAAACTCTATTCACCCCCCTCTAGAGTTGCCAAACTTTTCTTCAGTAGGGAAGTAGGGTACCTTGAGTGGGAAAACTGCTCCGTGGGTGACGCGGGGCTGACTTCCGATGCTCCGTTCGTCGCACACAAAGCTCCGTCGCTGGTAAAACGAATTCGTAGGCGAAGAGGGTATAATCAGCCTCAACTTTCGTTTTAGAAGATTAGGGTTTTGAGGCTTGTGGAAAAAGTTATATTTATAACAACTTCTAACTAAAACCTAGTATTAATAGGTTTAGTTATAGGAAAACTCACGGGTTGGGTTATACGTGAGCCTGCTGCTTCAGCAGCAAGAAACAATTGGGGTGGGGGCCTGCCCACTTTTAGTGGGTGGGTGGGTGATATTATTATTTTTTTCCTTTCTTTTTCCTTTCTTTTTCCTTTTCCTTTCCTTTTTTCTTTTCCTTTCTTTTTTTCCTTTTTCCTATTCCTAAAGCACTCTTCAGTGGTCGGTCCCCCCATATGGGCCGACCACCACAGCCTTAATTTTTTTTCATCTCTCTCTCTCTCTCTCTCTCTCTATATATATATATATATATATATATATATCTTATCTATATAGAGATATATAGATATATTTATATATAATGCATATAAGCCCATAAAAATTTTCTATAAATTATAATTAAGTAATAAAAATCTTTATAATAATCATAGACTATATTTTAGTAGCACTTAAAATATCAAGCACACAATCACACATATAATATATATATTTATATATCTATAAATACACCCATATATACCAACTAACTCTTTAATGCTATAATATATTAAAAAAAAATTTAAATCACTAAAATAATTAGAAAAATCTTGGGGGTTTACATCCTACCCAACTTAATGGAAATTTTGTCCTCGAAATTAAATTAAGGTCGGGGGTCCGAATGTAATGAAAGAAAAATTGATAGTAATTTAAAAGCTTAAAATACAAGACATACCTTCGTCTTCGAACAAATGCGGGTAGCGGTTTCGGGTGTCGTCCTCGCGCTCCCAAGTAGACTCCCCTGGCGAGTGATGCTTCCATGCAACGCGAACCAATGGAATAGATTGATTCCGTAACACCTTCCCTCGGCGATCGAGGATACCTACCGGTTGCTCTTCGTACGACAAACTCGGTCCAACAGTGATCTCGGAGTGGTCAAGCACATGATTGCTATCCACCACGTACCTTCTCAACTGAGATACATGGAATACGTCATGCACTCCCTCTAGCGACGGTGGCAAGGCCAATCTATAGGCAACCTCTCCAACACGTTCCAAGACATCGAAAGGCTCGATGTACCTTGGTTTTATGTTAAGGTTCATATTTGGTGTTCATGACCCAGAAGTCGAATCATAAAAATAGAGTACAAGGGGACATGTTTGAGTGGTACATGGCATGCCTAGATGAAGGGGGCTTGTCTAGGTCTTGCATATGAAATTCGTTGGAAGGTAACAACTAGTCTCGTGCTTCGAATGTCGATGTCATGGTAGGGGACATCAACCGACCTAAATAGAAAGTAGGTGTTCATGAGCTACTAGTTAACACCTTAATGTAAACCAACTTATTCCAATCAATCACTTGTACTAGTGTATCCTAGAATTTAGAAGTCCTACAATCTACTCACTCTAGAAGCCAAGACACGGTTTTTAGGATTAATGAGGTAAGCAATATTGTATCTTGACTATGATTATAAAAGAATAATACTCAAGGCAATAGGTAACGAAGTGTGGTAGATATGGATCGAGTATGAGGATCCTTTTCAACTTTTGAATGGATACAAAAACACTTGTACATATATCGCCTTCGTAGCCATAGGTGGTACGACGAACTATAGGGTCATTATGTGTCTATCGTCTCATAATACGAGCGTTTGATTTTCTGATTTTTAGTAAGGGCAGAGGAACAATAGGGAGTTCGAGGGAGGGGATCGATTGTGAATACGAGGTTCCGAGGGCGAATTGAATAATTACCAGTGAGTTGTCAAGGTAGTTATGGTTGAGATCCTAGGGACTTCTATATCTCAATCCATGTGGGACAATCATATGAAGAGAGAACCATGTGCACTAGGGTTGATCAGACCATAGTACATCGATTCTAATTAGACAGTATGTTAGTGGGCGTCCCCAATAAACACATGTCCTGAACAAGCTTGATAAAGAAAAAGCTTGCAAAATCTAGACTATAATAGCGGTGTTTAGTCACGGTAGTTCAAACCATAGGTACGCGAGAAAGAAGTCACAAGTAGTTCAAGTTCATCAACTCTAAGACTCGACATATGATCGTTCCTCTACAGTTGTCCTAGTGGTTTCTTATCTAAGGTATTTGATTGAACTAATAAGCACAATCTAGGTAATCTTCTGAGTGTTCTCTTTAAAGAAGGTCGTCGGGACAAGGAGGGTGATAGATCATGAGGCGTTCTACCCAACTTATAAGAGTTCAACTAATAGCGTGTTTGAGCAGCATAAAATGCGTATACCAAGTATGAGTCATCTTCCTAACCTGTCTATCATCACGGGAAAAAAGGATAATATTTGTGGTAGAACGGGAATCAGGCAATATGTAATTAAAGACAATCAGCGTGTTCAAAGAAATCAAGGATGGAGGTCAAGTATGCGGATGAGGTACCTAGATTATAATTCTATATGCAGGCCCATTTCGTGTAGTAACGTAATCGAAACAGCTAACTCCAAGTGAGTATTTATTAGTTATGAACCTATTGTTAGCACAGTTTCTTAAGGGAAGGTAGTATACCAGTTTTGAGGTCGTCATATGTTCTAAACATTTACCATTATCAACAACTTAAGAGAATAACAATGGATCTATATTTTAGGAAAGGATGAGTAAGATGGAAGATGCATAACTAGGCTTATGATTAACTAGTGCAGCGTGGCTCTAGTTTTAAATAAGGCAAGTAGCAAGAACGTAGCAACTAAAATCATACCTACTAGGATTTCCTTAGGGATTCTGCACCCTCTACCGCTAATGAAAGGCCTGCCCATGCCTCTGACTAGGGCCCTGGGCTCTCGTCCTGTGGAACTGTAATTGTTGTAGAGGTAATGGTGGACGTGGTGCTCCTACTGTTGGTGTCATGATCCTCGACACATGCTGAACCGGTCGAGGTGTAGGAAGTACTGGGACTGTTGGCTTAGGAGTTTGCTGATCATGCACTTGAGTTCGTGGCTCGGGACAATCTTTAATCATATGTTGTCTCGATCCGCATCTTAAGCATAAACCATGACGGATTCGACAATCTCTACTGATGTGTCCCTTTTTTCCGCAGTAGTTGCAGGTAGGCTTCTCTCCAGCCCGGTATAGTCCTTCTCCTTGCTCCTGCTGTGAGGTAGATGGTATCCCCGTATAATTTTTGGCTTCGTGATAATTGGAACCGCAAATCATACACTGTCCTAATCTACGACGACAATCCTTCACAAGGTGACCCTTCCTATGGCAGAAGCGACATGTAGGAAGCTCTCTATCTGGATACGGTGATGCTCTAGGGTGTTGTTGTGCTTCGAGATGTCTATTCGGTCCGTTCTGAGTCTCTCTAACTGGCACTGAGGCTGGCGAGGCAGATAGAGTCCTGTTTAGGGCTATAGATATAATACTCCTTGCAAACTCATTTTGTTGTTGCTGCACTTGTAATAACCTTAGCAAGAACCTTGACGCTGAAGCCTCGTTAGAGTAAGGAACTGGCATTGATGATGGGGACTAGGGAGGAAGTGGCGTATATTCTTGCTGGGAAGCTGGGATTCTCTGATCTGGTTGAGTCACACAATTTGGCTGAAAGGGTGTAGTAGAGGGCACATTCTTTTCTAGGGGAACTGTAGTGGTCTGTCCAATCTAGTTGGCTAGGGGTGCTACAATCTCTGGGTGTACCATCGTCGGTGGTGGAGGCATCTGGGGTCCCGACTGTGGGGGAAACTGTTGAGGGAATGGTGGTGGTGGAGGTAGTATCACTCCCTTCCGGTGGCATGGTAGGGGTCTGTCCAGTCTGGCTGCCTGGGGGTACTACGATCTCTAGGTACTCCATCGTCAGTGTCGTAGTAGGCTGCGACTGTCCTGGCTGGTATGGTGTTGCTGGAGTTATTAGAGGGTTCTGCTCCTCATGGGTAGTCGTATCACCAGCTTTGGGGGTCAAGGTAATGATACGTCCACTTCGTAGATTCATACTGTCGGCACGAAGAAGATAAGTCGATATTAGGAAGGATTAGATATGAAGTAAATCGAATAATCAAGGAAGTTTCGAAAAGTTTAGAAGTCAAGAGGTAGTAGTAGTTCTGGATGAGATATTCCTATTCCTATATGCAGGCTTGTTGGGCACAGTCATGTAACCCAACAATATTAACGTTGACCTACATGGGCCACCACAAAAACATGTAACGCCCCAGTCCCAAAATATGTAGGACCAAGTACGTGAACATGCCATCTGCACATATACGAAGAACACTCCAATATATGGTATCCTCATATATGCACATAAGCTGTAAATAAAATAATCACAGGCCAGAGTAACATATCTCATCACAGCTCAACTCAGAAGATAATGAAGTCCAAATAAATAAATAAGAGTATCAAAAGATAGCCGGGTGAACATACTCACTCCAAATAGCTATGAAAAATAGTCTCAGAAGATCGGAGTCCAACCTCCGCAAATAGAAAGAAAAGAGTTGTAAAATAATGTCTACAACTGTCTCAGATAAGTAATAGACTAGAAATCATAAGGTACTACCTCGTCATCAATGTAGGATAGCTCCAATGTCGCTCCGTACTCCTGTAGAAAATCGTCTAAACCTGAAGAGATAACCAGGTCCTCAGGGGACATAGCAAGATACAAGAAAACACCATGCCATATAAACTGTGATAATATAATAAGGGAAAAGTATGCATGCAATCGGGTTCCTGACCATTCTACTATGAATATGCAGTTGAGATACATTCCTTCGATGCATGAGCCCTGGCTGAATATAGTATCCGGTATAGTCCCCTCTTGTGCACCAGCGACCAAGAGCATGACGTTTAAAAATGACAGTGGCCAACCTGAGAGGCTCATACCAGTATCTCCAGCGGAGCTTCCGGGTTACAACGGAAGTGCAATCGAAGCCCATACGTCAGGTAATGTTCTTCCCACCCAATGCCTAGTATCATCATCTCCATGACTGATATGAACCTCTAGTAACCGCCAAGTCTTCTAACATGCAATACTATTGGCAGTTACTCCTATCCGTCGCACGCTCCAAACGTATCGGTGGCCAGCCGACTACGCGGATACGTGTCCTATATGTGACTCACATCACGTGATACAACAAGTGTCAAGGCCGTATGAGATATACCAATACCTCAACATCAATGGGTGGTCAATAAACTAATTCAATGCAAGAGAATAAATAAAGCAAGAAAAACGACCGATAGAGTCGCTTGCACCCAAGTGTGACTTGGACGCACAGTTTAAATATCACGAAACAAAATGCTGAAAATAACAACTGAAAATAAGAATATAATAATCACAGAGTAAGGTGGCAAGGTATCTTGCCTGCGGTGTGAGAAGGGCAAATCCAAGAGTTGCAAGTATCAGCACCAAAACTCACAAATCACAGATGACTCCAAACCTTGAAACAAACATCAAAAATGATCTCGGTGAAGAAGATATACCTAGGAAATGCCTGTCCAAAAGTTAAATTCTGGAACAGGGGTAAAATCGAAATTTTGGGTCAAAACGATATCCGCCGTTGGACTCGTTTTGAACCGAAATGCGTGCCAAAGTCTACGGCCTCTAAAGTCGTCAAACTACATGTCTATGATTTCAGTTTGAGGAGAGGAACTCAATGGTATTTCCAGTTTTGGATTCCGAGGAGCCGCGTACAAAATCGCCCGTTTGAGTGGGTCGCAGGCCCGCCAAAAATGGGTTCCGATTCGACCTTCTCAGAATCGAACCAAACATGGCATACAGGACCAGAATTTTGATCCGGAACCGTTGGCACAAGTTTTGTCTCGATTCGACGACTGTACACGAAGTTATGGGCAAGTTTGCAAAACACCGATACGGGGGTATCTCGACGGATACGCGTTGATTTCGTCGCGCACACGCGACAAAACTGAGTTCCGTCAGTTCCCATACGTCTGCAACGTCCATACGCGTCTTTCGATGTGTATAACGCATGACCATGTCACTCGGTTTGTTGGAACGCATGCCATATCGGACAAAATTCAGAAAATTAATATAATTAAAAACAGGTTTTTTCTCAACTTCAACATCAATCTACTTTTTACACGTTAATCGAAATAACGTTCCAAAAGATGCGTTGCGATCTCGGTTATGTTGTCTTTTACTGTTTTTAATTAGTTCCTACAGTACTTTACTGCACAGCAAGAAAATTGGCCGACAAGTTGTCGTTTTAAAAACAGTTTTTAGTATTACAGAAAACAGATTTTTTTCAACTTTGTCTCGATTTTTCGAGCAAGTTAATTGCTTTTTTTCGAAATCCAACTGGAGGATCTCGAAGAGGGTCAAGTCTACTTTCCAGAAAATCTTACGGATCGAAAATCGGTGCTACGAGTAAAAAGTTACGTCGTAGGAAAGTAGGGTACCTTGAGAGGGAAAACTGCTCCGTAGGTGACGCGGGGCTGACTTCCGATGCTCCGTTCGACACGCACAAAGCTCCGTCACTGGTAAAACGAATTCGTAGGCGAAGAGGGTATAATCAGCCTCAACTTTCGTTTTGGAAGATTAGGGTTTTGAGGCTTGTGGAAAAAGTTATATTTATAACAACTTCTAACTAAAACCTAGTATTAATAGGTTTAGTTATAGGGAAACTCCCGGGTTGGGTTATACGTGAGCCTGCTGCTTCAGCAGCAAGCAACAATTGGGGTGGGGGCCCGCCCACTTTTAGTTGGTGGGTGGGTGATATTTTTTTTTCCTTCTTTTTTCCTTTCTTTTTCCTTTTCCTTTCCTTTTTCCTATTCCGAAAGCACTCTTCAGTGGTCGGTCCCCCCACATGGGCCGACCACCACAGCCTTATTTTTTTTTTCTTCTCTCTATATATATATCTATATATATATATATCTTATCTATATATTTTTATATATATATATATATATATATATATATATATATATATATATATATATTTTATATATATATATATATATAAAATATATATATATATATATATATATATATAAAAATAAAAAAATATATAAACATATATATATATATATAATATATATAAAATATATATATATATATATATATATAAATAAAAAAAAGTATATATATATATAAAATATATATATATATATATATATATATATATATATATATATATATATATATATATATATATATATATATATATATATATATATATATATAATACATGTAAGCCCATAAAATTTTTCTATAAATTGTAATTAAGTAATAAAAATCTTTATAATAATCATAGACTATATTTTAGTAGCACTTAAAATATCAAGCACACAATCACACATATAATATATATATTTATATATCTATAAATACACCCATAAATACCAACTAACTCTTTAATGCTAAATAATATATTAAATTTTTTTAAATCACTAAAATAATTAGAAAAATCTTGGGGGTTTACAAGTAATAAGATTCAACCCTTTTGAAGGGATCAATGTCGGCGAATTCGGTCCCCACGATGCCGTGTCTACCGACATATTTGAAACACTGGTGAAGGGTGGATGTCATGATCATATAGTCATGTATCCATGGACGTCCTAGAAGGATGTTATAGGAGGTGTCTGCGTCTATGATGTAGCAGGTAACTTCTGTCCTCAGGTCACCAATCTGGCACTTCAACCGGATCTTCCCTAGGGGATAGCTTCTTTCTGAGTTTAAACCCGCTAATGGTAGTGTTGGTTGTCGCTAGCCGGTGCATAGGGATACCAAGAAGCTAGAGCAGGCTCTTCGGGATGATGCTTATTGACGATCCCGGGTCGATATGCATCCTATCCACCTTGATGTCGCCTATGTATCCAGTGTAGTATAAGGGGCGATTATACAAGTTTGTCTTGATCAACATATCCTACGGAGTAAATACGATGTTGGGCATTGCATCTGTGCTACTACCGTTCTGTAGATCTGCTGGCGGGTCTTCCCCTGGAGGTTTGACCTGGGCTAAGTAGGCTTCGGCATTCTGGAGTGCTTCGCTCAATGTGATACGAAGATCCTTGGAGAGCCTTAGGAGCTCGTATAGCGACAACTTTGCTAGCGTATTAGCCAATTGTGCTAATATGTCAAAATTGTAAAGTCTCTCCAGTCCCTGAGGTACATCATTACGGAGTGGCCTGTCGAAGCGGGTCTCCCTTGTCTTGGGCTTATCTGCCATCAGAGGCTGAGACGGCCTGGGAACATCAGAGGAAGGCAACGTTGCTGGCTGAGGATCTTCGGCTGGACTATCCCGTGCGGGCTGGACCTGTGCTCCAGACCGGGTAACAATATCTGCAGCTTCTTTAGCTTCAGTTAAAACTGTATGGCAGGCTCTAGACTTCCTGCCCTTCTTCTTGTTCGTAGGAGATGACACCCCCGGGTAACTTCAGGCACCAAGTCTGGATGCACCCACATGATCTCTCCTCGCGATGTAGTGAGGGGTACCAATCCAAATGTCTGGCTCTGGGCGGGTGAAAGATTAGTAACCTCCATCGTTGCCCAGGGGACAGGTACTACACTGTCTGGAGTGCTTGTTGGAGAAAAGTCGTAGAACTGAATAGACACCATGTTTGTCGCCACAGTAACTTCTTCATAGTCTATCGACAGATCTTTGGAGTCGATAAGACTCTGAATGTACCACTTCAATTGGAAGCGATCCTGGGTGGCATGATGGACATAGCGGTAGAAGTGACAGTACTTCGGGTCCTCTATTTCTGCTGTTCGGGGCTCGTATCTTGGTGGCGGGAGCTGGATCCTACCCCCTTGCAAGAGCATATCGAAGATAGGTTTGACATGACTATCTTCGAACGAGTAATTGATCTTGGGCCACTGACCTTCCGTCTGTGTTCGTTCAAGCTTCTGAGTCACATCAGTGACCATGGCCTGCTTGCCCTTGTTGTCCCGGTTGGTGGTGGCACCACTGTTGTTATTACTGGAGGTGGGACCAGGACGTCTGCCCTTATCTTCTCTGTTTGGGATGTGTAACCCCAGCTGGCGGACCTTTATCAATTTTACCTCCACATTGGTAGCACTTATGATGAAGGTCGTCCAATCTCTGAACTGATCGTCTTCCATCCAGAGGCTAATTGCAGTGAGCAGCTTCTTCTGGTAGATTTCAATTAGGGAGCTCTCGGGATTGCCTTGGGGCAATCTCATTACGGTTTGGCGGAACAACTCGATATAGTTCCTTGTGAGCTCTCTCCCTGAACGACATCCATGAGAGATGACATCGTCACATTATGCCGTACAGTCGAACGCGATCCCTTTCAATGCTCCGATGAATAGTCGGGTGAGGTTGGCGTCACTGTGCGGCAAAAGGTTAGTTGTGACTTCAAAGTAAGTCTTGTACCGACTAGTAGAGGTCTTTCCATCATAAGAATCGATATGGAACGACTTATACCGTGTTAGAAAAGTCACATCCTTCCAGGCAACGGGATATGGCTACCGTATTCTGAGATCTCGAGAGAAGTCTCGGGCATTGAACATTACCCGAAGCTCCTGAACTTCCCTTCTTGCCTCCTTGGCTTCACCAGCAGCTGAAGGAACGGATGGTGCTACGGGATCATCACCCACAGGAGGGGCGGTTATGTTGGAGCCCGCTTTGACTGTGGGTTCCAAGCTTGTTTGTCCGGGCATTCTTGCTGACTGAGCTGGCAAGGCTGCTTTGATCTCGTCCACAGAATTGACCAAGGACAGGAGCATGGCTTCCAACACTTCTAGCCGTTGTCGGTCGGAAGGCGCTTCATGATCGTTGTCAGTCATAAAGACTGTCCTCACATGGGTAGAAATGGATGTAATGGTGGCAAAGGTACTCTCGGTGTCATACCCTTGTATAGAGAAATCGACAAGAAATTTTGGAATATCAACTTCCTCTGACTCGGATGGGGTGCTACCCACTGTACAGAAAGCTGTATCGTCTTGGTGAGGGTGGTGGCCCTCAGGGAAATCTAATTCTGTTGCAGAGTTGTGAGGGATCTCTATCCCCTGCGTGTGCTCTTGGTACATCAGGTTGTCGCATACATTGAGGGGGCTGCTACCCCTAGCTTCATCTACTCTCAAGATGGGTGAGGGCGAAGATGTACCCCCAGGTGCCAAAAGCTTCTTCTTGGATCAAGTGCCTAAATAGACACCCCCTATGGTTGATGGAAACCCCTCTGATGAGGGTCTCCTTGCAGTACTGGCCGAGATGGCCGGGCTGGAAGAGCCTGTCTTCTTTCCTCCCTTGCCAGGAGGAACTTTTCGAGTTGAGTTGCTGGAGGCGAAAGGAAACTCTTCGCCCCTAGAATTTGTACCTGTCGGACAGGTGCTGGCTGTTGTAGTCGCTGGAAAACTGACTGTCGATCCTCAGGCGCTGCTGATTTGTTACAGCAGTAGTTGATGATGACTTGAGTGCAACGAGGCCCCGAGAGGGACTCGCTGCATACTGACACTACCGTCTTGCGTTTGTGAGTAATCACGTCACGTAAGTCGGTAGGAGGCTGCTGTGCCTTTGCACCAAACTTGTGAACTCGTGGATCCCGAGCGCACGAGTGCTTAGGCATCATGTTTGCTCCCTGATCCGTATCTAATAAAAGCACATGCTCTGGATCTTTAGAGGAAGACTTTAAAGACCCACCCTGTCCGTTAGCCCTGGGTGACTGGACGCAGGTGGTTCTGTATAATTTTCTGTCAGAAGCCTGTATAACAGTTAATGGGGCCCACTGACAGTCAGCAACTTGGACAGTTGATTGGACTGGTTGAGCCCGCACTGCCCTAGACCTTTTAGACTTAACGCCCAAAGGCGCATAGTAAAAAGAGTCCAGATTGATACATCCAGCAACTTTAGTGGGCCGCATGGCATCGGGCCCGCATGAGAGGCGGTCGAACACAGAGCTTCTATCGGGCCGCAGGAGACGTCCTGTCTATGGGCAGGATTGGTCATCGTATGGACCATCTTCTTGCGGCTGGAGCTGGCTGCCGCATAGATCATCTTCCTGCGGCGAGAGTTGGCTGCAACATGAGTTATCTGCCTGCTGCCAGAGTTGACTGTTGCATGGGCAGACTGCCCATCTCCTCTCTGCGGCCTCCTCTGTGTCCGTCTGGAGTTCCCTTGTGCCCCCAAAAACTCAACATCCTAGTATTTTCCTCTGCTAGATTTGGGCACAGTGGGGTCCTCTGCAGCCGAAAATAGAGCCACATGAGAGTTCTGATCACCGTCTTGGGCTGCAGAAGGAGCTTCTTCGAAAACTTGTTTGGGGGCAACAATTTTGTGCACCGACGCCTTGCGAGTCCTTTTCGGGTTGTCTCGCTTCTGAGACGGGTTGGCGCTCCCTTCAGAGAGCAATTCTTCGAAGGCTTGTTGGTCGAAGCGGACCACAAGCATCTGCTGTGTAGAGCCGAGCTTGGGCGCGTCAGATTGCATCACCAACTTCTCATCGGAAGAGAAGGATGTCCCCAGCAGAGTCGCCATCATGTTTGCCATAAAAGTCAATAACAGGTATTACAGAACACTGGAATTGATTGCAAACTCGCTTGTACAAAGAAGAGCCTAGAAAGAAAACCTAGGAAACAATCTAAGTACAATTGTTTAGTTTTGATTTTGGAGGGTGACGATAGAGGCTCGAAAAAGTGCTATCAACTCTGCCTTACTCCGTGGACTATCTGATGCAGTCTCTAGCTCGTGAAGATATTGTTTCTCTTGAAGGTTGCCAGCCTTTGCAGGGGAATGGCACCCTGCTATTTATAATAGGATAGATTTTGAGCCGCATGGTCGGCTTTCGGCCACGTGGCCAATTGGCACACAAAGACCTGTTCTCGGGCTGCTATCTGTCGGTTTGTTAGGATTTTGTTGCAGCAAATCTGGGTGGTTAAGGAATCGGTCAGATTGCCACGTGTCCCGTTGCGTATGGTGTTCTCAGTCTTTGATCTTGTGGGGTTGCATGAGACTCATGCGGCTCGTATTATAGTCATATGAAGTCTGGAAACTTAGGGCCGCATAAGCTGGGCTGCATGAGATTCATGCGGCTTGGGTGACGCTTTTTTGGCCGCATGGAGGCGTTCGAACCCTGCTTTTGGGCGACGTCTCTCGTCTTATCTTTCTTGTCAAAGTATCAGAACTGTCATATTTTTTGCCAGTACTTGTCAGCTTTATCAGTCGAACTGCTCCTCCTTGGTCGTATATTTTTCTTTTACAACTGTTCATTGATGGGCCACATATGTCTTTGAATAGTCATACGGCTTTCCTTCATACGGACCTGTTTGGTCCAATGTACCTATGAGACAATTTGTAATCCGTATGAACTCCATATTTTTCATGTTTCTACAGCGCTTTATAATAGAGGGTCCTCTGTTTCAGGGGTGCTCTGGCGATGTTGGCAGCACTGCAGCGATCTTACGGCATAGTCTGGCGGTCGAGGAGGCGCGCACAAGTTCAGGGTTCACCCCAGGGTCGAGAGGATTTGAAGTTGAGAAGTTTTTGGTCACAGAATAGAGGTTCTGTTTCACGTACGGACATATACTGGAGGTTTGAAATCGAGATTTAATTGGATTCTTTTATCTGATATCTAGCGTGATTTGGATCTGTGTAAATCTTATTTGGAAGAGAATTTTATCTAGATGGGATTGGCAAGAATTAAGAAAGAGATTTCGTTAATCAATTGTGATTCGAAAGGTTGGAACGATGGGATTTAAACCATTGGTTTACAGAGCCTCCAAAGCTCTGTGCTCGGGCTTGGGGTGGAGATGAACAGTGCCTACAGGCACTGATCACTCGTATGTTGTTGTTTTTTTATTTTTTATTTTAAACTCTTCATTTATATATATACATATATATATATATATATATATATATATAAATATAAATATAAATATAAATATAAATATATATATATATATTTATATATATATAGATATATATATATAAAGGACAGGGAATTTTATTAAAGTAAGCAGCTAACAAGGAGCAGAACATAGGGCCCGCGGGCTGGGCGAGCTCCAAAGGGGCTCAAAAACAAAATTTGAAATTTGAAATTCAAAAACAATGAAAAAAAAGGACACCTAACAGCACGCAGCCCAAGGGGGGCTCGGGACACCCAGACGCGATGCCCGAGGAGGAGGGGGGCTCGACCCCGAAGGGGGGAGCAGGGGGGGCTCGACCACGGGGGAGCCGGACGGGGGGGGCTCGACCCCAAGTGGGGAGGGTTTGGAGGGAGCCACGACGGAGGGGGGGCTCGACCCCAAGGGGGGAGGGGTTGGGGGGAGCCACGACGGAGGAGGGGGGGCTCGACCCCGGAAGAGGAGCGAGAAGCCGCCTAGAAGAGGCGAGGAGGAAAGGAGTGGGGGGCTCAGACCCGGAGGAGCCGGAGGGGGAGGGACTCGACCCCGAGGGTGGGAGCTGGAGCTCCACCACGGCGGGGGGGAGCCACGACGGAGTCCACGGCGGGGTGGGGAGGCTCGACCCCGCGGGGGGGAGCCACGGTGAGGGGAGGGAGGGGGCTCGACCCCGGAGGGGGAGGGGTGTGGGGAGCCATGGCGGAGGGGAAGGCTCGACCCCGGAAGAGGAGGGGAGCCGCCTGGAAGAGCCGAGGATGGGAGGAGTAGGGGGGCTCAGACCCGGGGGAGCCGGAGGGGGAGGGACTCGACCTTGAGGGGGGAAGCTGGACCTCCACCACGGCGAGGGGGGGGCTCGACCCCGCGGGGGGGGAGCCACGGTGAGGGGATATATATATATATATATATATATATATATATATATATATATATATATATATATATATATGTATATCATCACTTAAATATTTTAGATATATATCCTTAAATCATTGAATTATTTAAATAAAAATATTATAATTAATGAAAAGTCTTATTATCCATATATAGAAGGAATCTCTTCGTATATATATATATATATATATATATATATATATATATATATATATATATATATATATATATATATATATATATATAATTAAATCTTTAAATATTTAGATATGTATATTACCTAAATCTCCAAAATCCTTATAACTAATAATATATATATAAGTAAATATTTTGTAAATATTTGTTGAAAGGGTTTTTTTTACATATTACATTTGATGTACAAAAAATATATTTAGTATGAAAATTTCTATTATTATTTATTATAAAAAAACAACCATAAAATTTATAAATCATTTTAAACTACTAAATATCCAATTTAACCCAAAACTAAAAGAAACAAATCCATAAATTTTTTGGGGTTTACAGCTGCGTTTGAAACTTTTTCTTCTACAGAGGTCGGAGGAATATTGGCAGTCGGGGTAGCATCAGCACTTAGAGATGTCAGTACATGTGTTCCTGATGAACTCCCCTCCATGGCATGTGACGCAAGGTTCCCAGCATCCAAGGGAGCCAGAGTCGAACTAAGGCTGAATGCAGTAGAAGCTAGTAGGACTTCATCAAGTGTCCATATTTGACTTTCTGCAATTCAAATGAAAATTGTTATATCACATATCATTGGATAAAAAGCAATGGTAAATAAAATCAGAAATTTACCCGGGCCCATTAGAATATAAGGGGTATTGATAGGCTGAGTATCACTTTATGTATAAAGCCTTTCCAATACAGAAGCAGATATTGCCATACCAGCTTGACTGCTTCCCACCTCCGAGCCTCCAGACATAAAACGGCTGCTCTCGGCTTCTGAATCAGCGTGGCTGCCCCTAGCACCTGATTCATCATATTTTGATTTATAAATGGTAAATTGAAATATCTTTTGATTGTTTCATCTTAAGTGTTCATTTAACAAATATTATCTCTTTTGTCTAAAGATGATTGTTCCTATATTCATGATACTCGTTATATTCAGGTTTTATTATTCTCTTCTTATTCAAGTTACTAACTGTCTATACCAGTAATTTTTGTAGGAGAAAAGTCAGGCAAATTGAGTTTTTCTCACTCAAAGCGTTTCTTTTCTTTAACCCTATGGTAATCAGATGGATACCGTGTTAAGGTTTTAAAAGGTGAGAAATGAACTTTGATAATAAGACCTAATATTTTGATGAATTAGTTTCGTACTTTTGAAAAAAAAATTCTGGATTTTAAATCTGTTCATACTAATAATTTTGTATATACCCATGTAATGGGAGAGTAGATAATTGTTTCAAATCAATTATTCTCCTGACATGCCATGTATCTAGAATAATATTTATTTGAACATTTATCTAGTCCTGTTTTATTTATTTAATATACCTATTTATGATTTCTGAATTCATTTATTAAAGTTAAGTTTATGATACAAAAATTGAATCGTCGGCTGTCAGTTGAGGACTAAACGGATGCATTCGAACATTTATGAAGACAACTTTTCATAATAAATTCCACATTTCAAAAATCTTTTGATTTCTCTCTGTCAATTTTTTGTGATGCACACTACGTTGGTGTTAGCATTGGCTTTAATGTGTCTTGTGTATTCCATCTCCATCTTGCTGTCGGCAGGACACATACACACACACACGAACATGACACATACACACACACGAACTTCTCTACCCACAGCAGCCCTCACATGAAGAATATGATCCAAAGTTCTACCCCCTAAATGCCGATGCCCTAAAATTCTAGACTAGCCCTCCCCAATTGGTTCAATTTTGTATATTACACGTATAATTAGAACTATTTTGTTTGTGAGTATAAATTTATAAAATTTATATATATGTTATAAAGTATGACACGAACACGTTGTTATGATTTGATACATACACGTTAACATGAGTTGGTTTTGACACGGTATCGTAAAATTGTTATATGTGTTGATAGACAGTAAATTTATAAAATTTAGTAGTGTATATGAGTGTCAAGTGGTAGAGTGGAAGATGAATTCATAAAGGGTGTATATAGAGTATATAGAGTGTCGATAGAAAGAGGCTACTAAGTGATTTTGATATGTAATATTGTGCTAAGGAGTATCCTTGTACATAGAGTGTATAGAGTATCCTAGAAATGCATGTATGATTGGTACAGTGTCAAGAGATATGTCAAGATACTAGGTATGTAGGTAAGTACTTGCTAGGTATCGCCAAGTATCCTTTTCTTGACGTCCCTACTTTTCGTCAAATAGAGGGGGAACCCAAATTTCTATTTCATTTCTCCCTTCCCCTTCGACCTCCAGGCCACCTCTGCCACTTCCGACCCTCTACCATCTACGGTCCCTGCCCCCCTCGACCTCCAGATCCCCCATCCCTTTCCCGCCTCCGGCCGCAGCCCCCTTCCCCCTCGACCTCCAGCCCCCCTCCGCCACCTTCGACCCTCTGCCCTCCCCCGCCCCTGCCCTCTAGACCTCAAGCCACCCTCGTCGCCCCCTCCCCCTGATGACCATCTTCCCTCCCCCACCTCTGACCTCCGTCGAGCTGCTATCCCGACGACCCTCGTGCTCCGGCGACCCCCATCTCGGTAAACCTCCCCTCTTTCTCTCTTTCTCTCGTAGCACTAACCTAACTCGGACACGGACACTAAACGTTACACACACATGCTAACCTAACTCTAATACGGACACTAACATGATACATAGCATGTTTGTGGTGGTCACAGACACACACTCCTTCTTCTCTTTGACTTGGACACAAAATTATATTATGTTGTGATACATAATTTGGACTTGGTTATTTATTTGAGAATATATTGATGTGGACACATAAATTGGACAACAAGTATTTAGGACACGGTGGTAGGAATAATATTCATAATTATTGAAATTAAAATTTAGGTTATGGTGTGATTATAGTGTCTACGTAGCACATAGTATCATATATGGATATGTCATTAAAGTCTAAGTCTATATTCAGTAAAAATTCTAAGAAACGAGGGGTTTGTATCATAGATGAGTTAGCTCGGCCCGATCCTGCTTGGCCGTGTCAAGAGTATCCTAGTACCTAGAGTGTATAGATTATCCTAGAAGTGTAGGTATGATTGGTACAGTATCATGACATATGTCAAGATACTAGGTATGTAGCTAGGTATCGCCAAGTATTTTATGGTAAGTGCTAGCTTGGACACTCCGAGGTCAAGTTTTCCTTGTAGGCTCACAAGGAACACATGACGACAGAGATATCATTATCTCTTATGTTAAGTGTCCATGTTAGCCTGAAATCAAGAGTGTATAGAGTATTCTAGAAGTAAAAAAATTTTGATTGTTGGTGGGACGAGCCAAAATCCTTTTACAGAGAATCCTATGCATCCATTTGGAATATACTGAAAAATATGTGTATTTGTCTTTTCAGAATTATTGTCAAATGGATATGAATTACTATTTGCGGCATCGTTCGTGGATGTACAACCGTTATCCTGATGACATGTGCGGTGTGCAGGATAAATTTATTGAGGGTATACAACAGTTCCTGTATTTCACCAACGCGTTCCCTTAGTACATGGATGGTACCAAAATTAAGTATCAGTGTGTGAGATGTCACAACTTGAAATATCATCCAGAAGTTGAAGTCACATATCATTTATACTCGAAGGGTTTCACGCCGAATTACTATCAGTGGACCGCGCACGGAGAACTTGTGTCTTTAGCATCAGAGTCGTAGCCTTATGTGGATGTCCACAACCACACTGCTTGTGACGATGGGTGGGTAAACATGGTTTTTGATGCGGCGGGGCCTAATTTCAATCTGGACAATCATAATACAGCCGAGGAAGCACCGAAAACCGATGCTGCAAAGTTCATGGAGTTGCTGTAGAATGCAAGGACTCCATTATATCCTGGTTGTGAGGATCATTTACCGTTGGAGGTGGTTACAAGATTGTTGAGCATCAAGTCTGATTTTAACATGTCGCAAGATTGCTACAACCGAATGATGAAGTTGATTATAAAGATCTTGCCTGAGGGTGCTAAGTTGCCTAAAGACTTCTACCGGTCTAACAGGATGGTGAGATCGCTCTGGATGGGATACGAGAAAATTGATGCATGTCGCAATGGGTGCATGTTGTACTACAAAGACGAAAAGGATGAAGATGTATGCAGATTTTGTGGTGCTGATCGCTACAAGGGCAGTGTTAGAGGAAGGTCTGTCGGTGCAAGAAGGCCTACCGATTCGATGTACTACTTGTCGTTGATGATGCGGTTGCAGCGATTGTTTATGGTGTAGGAGACTACAGAAAACATGAGTTAGCATAGGCGAGAACAGATCGAAGGAGTGTTGGGTCACCCATCTGATGGAGAAGCATGGAAGAACTTTGATCGAGAGTATCTAGATTTTTCTTCTCATCCGTGTAATGTCAGATTGGGGCTCTGCTCTGATGGTTTTACCCCATTCAGACATTCAGGCTCCCAGTATTTGTGTTGGCCATCACTCCGTACAATCTACTACCTTGGATGTGCATGAACACTCCGTATATGTTCCTCACCAGTATTATCCCAGGTCCGAACAATCCGAAGAGGAACATCGATGTGTATTTACAGCCATTGATTGATGAGTTTAATCAGCTGTGGGAAGTAGGTTCCAATACGTACGATGTTTCTAAAAAACAGAATTTCCAGATGCGGGCAGCACTTATGTGGACCATCAACGACTTTCCGGCCTATAGAATGTTATCTTCATGGAGCACGCATGGTCGTCTTTCATGTCCATATTGCATGGACCGCACAAAGGCTTTTCATTTAAAACACGGAGGCAGATTATGCTTCTTCGATTGTCATCGACAATTCCTACCGAAGGATCATCCGTACCGAAAGAACATGAATGCTTTTCGTGCCGGAGTTCTGGAGAAGGCTAATCCACCGCCAAGGTGGCCCGGATACACGATATAGGAAGAGGTAAAAGATTTACCAAGAGCTATTGAAGAGCCTGCTAAGGGCTACAAATGTGATGGATTTGGTTGCGCTCATAACTGGACGAAGAGGAGTATATTATGGGATCTGCCATATTGAAGCACCAATCTGATTAGACATAATCTTGATGTCATGCATATCGGAAAGAATGTGTTTGACAACATAATTAATACTCTAATGGACGTAAAGGGGAAGACGAAAGACAATCCAAAGGCTAGATTGGACTTGGAAGAAATATGTAGATGTCCTATATTACATTTGAAAGAGGAGGGGAATAGGAAATTGAAGAAGCCTAAGGCAATTTTCTCATAGGAGAAAGAGGATAATGTGAGACTTTGTAGGTAGATTCAAGGCCTAAAATTTTAAGACGGGTACATTTCGAACTTGAGAAGATGCGTCGACCTCAAGAAGAATAAACTAATGGGTATGAAGAGCCATGATTGTCACGTATTCATGGAGAGGTTAATTCTGATTGCATTTCGGGAATTCTTACCCTAGGTTGTTTGGGATCCATTGACGAGCTTAACAAATTCTTTAGAGATCTTTATTCTACTAAGTTGATTGTCGATCATCTAGAAAAGCAAGAAAACGATATTGCGGTAACATTATGCAAGCTCGAGAAGGTGTTTTCTCCTGGATTCTTCGACTCCATGGAGCATTTGCCAATTCATCTTTCCTACGAAATACGTATTGGTGGGCCCGTCGGTTATCGGTGGAAGTACCGGTTTGAGCGGCATTTGAACCACCTAAAGAGAAAGGTGAGAAACAAGGCTCGGGTCGAGGGTTCTATTTGTGAAGCTAATGTTCTCGAGGAGATTACAAACTTCTGCTTGACGTATTTCAAAACGAATAGAATGAGAGCTTCGAAAAATGACGAGGATATCAAGAATCTAATGATGGAATATTGAAACTATTCAATGCGTCCGAAAAGCCTTCGGAGAAAATAAATAATAGATATTTGAATGACGAAGAGCTAAGGGCTGCTCAGTTGTATATATTACTCAATTGCGATGAGGATGAAGTGGAGAAGCTAGAGAGGTAAGTAATTAATGATGAGTTTACGCCATCTCAATGTAATAGTATAAGCAAATATTATAGTACTAATCGGCAGTTGCTTTGTTTCTTTTTCAGCACATATAATGATGATTTGAGGTCGGTTAGACCCTACATAACAGACGAAGCATTAGAACAAGAAATGAGACGTCCTTTTCCTTTCTGGTTGACCGCATATGTAAGTTCATACGGTATTTTCTTCGAGATAGGTCGAATTAACACCCTATTTAAAATAAGACAGGTTGTGCTAACAGCTTCTGCCCAAAAGTATTTAGGAAGATTATGCTAATTCATCATAACTCTAGCCATCTTGTTTAGAGTACGATTCTTCCGCTCCAGGACACCATTCTGTTGAGGAGTTCTAGGACAAGAAAATTCGTGGTAGTACCCACTATTATCATAAAACTTTTTGAAATCAGTATTTACAAATTCGCCACCATGATCACTTCGGATACGAGTAATCATTAAGCCTTTTTTGTTTTGTACCTTTTTGTAAAATAACTAAAAATTAAAAATAGCATCACTTTTGTTTGATAAAAAATAAACCTAAGTAAAACGAGAGAAATCATCAACAATAACAAAAGCGTAAAGCCTACCGCCAAGACAGCGACTCTACTAAGACCAAATAAATCCATATGTATCAACTGCAAAGGTCTAGAAGTACTAACAGCGTTGATGGATTTAAATGTAGAACTATGTGCTTTGTTCTTTTCACAATCAGTACATACCATATCTCTCTTGAATGGAATCTCGGGGAGTCCTTTTACCAACTCCTTAGTGCTCAATCGTAAGATAGTGTCCATATTTACATGTCCTAGTCTTATATGCCATAGCCAGCTTTTATCTAAATTAGCTACTAGGCATCTTTCTGCATTATTAGTACTCTCCAAAAGGAAAACATAAATATTGTCTTCTCTAATCCCTTCATATATCGGATTACCAGATGACATATCATATATGGTACATTTGTCTTTTACAAAGTTGATACCATAACCATTATCAGCCAAATGACTTATGCTTAGTAGGTTATGTTTCAATTCTGTAACTAGACAAACGTCTTTTATTACAAGATAAAAAGTATACCAATAGTGCCATTGCCAATGATATCACCTCTCAGATTATTTTCGATTGAGACGTACCCTTCTTTCTTCATCGATAGCGTGGCAACAAAGATGCATCACCAGTCATGTGCCGCGAACATTCACTATCGAGGATCCACTTGCTTTTAGCATGAGAGGGTTGAGGGTCCATCTACAAAACAAGTAGATGAATCTTTTGGTACCCATTTACTGAAGGGTCCATATTGATTAGTCTTAGGTCTCCAAAATAAAGTGCGATTGTCAACAAGTTTCCTTGCTAAACAATATTGTGATATGTGTCCATGAGTACCACAGTATGTGCAAGTGAGTTTAGAAACAGTGGTAGTTGAAACTGTGTTGACATGCTTATTTGGTTATTTAAAAACCTATAAGTGAAAGCATGGTGATAATCGTGTTCCTTTCGTGCTTTCTGAGTTTTAGTCCTCTTAGGTGTATGCTTAGCATTAGGACTAAACTTAGGCTGTATCACAGGTGTTGCATGTTTGCCTAACTTGATTTCTATACTACAAGAAAGTTGGCCTATCCCAACGTTTTATAAGCGTTGTAAAAACTGAATAAAATGTTGGTATATGTTTAGCTAACATTTGTCCAACGATTTATGCAAACATCGTCGTTGCCCTAGTTGGAAATTTACGACGTTTGCAATAAATGTTCGTATAGGGATTAGACGACGTTTGCAGTAACGTTTATAAACGTCAATAATAGTACAAAAATGGTTAACAATTTCAACATTTTTACAATAGAAACGTTGGCATACGTAACTTATTTCCAATATTTTGTAAAACGTTGGAATTATTTTTACCAACCTTTGTCGAAGAAAACGTTGGGTTGTGATTTTCCAACGTTTCCCAAATAATGGTTGGATTTGTGTTTCCAGCCTTTTCTAAAAAAGAGTTGGTTTTTTCCAATGTGTTTCCACAAACATTGAAAATATAATTTTGGATGGTACTTTCCCAACAATTTACTAAACACGTCGTAAATTTAACCTATTTCCCTACAATTTTCCAAAATGTTGGAAGTTGGGTTAATGGGTGATAATTTTCAAATAATTGGACAAACATATCGAGAATTTAAATATTTTTCCAACGTTTTACCTAACCACTGGATTTGTTACTAAAATTGGTTAAAAATATCTGCGACAATTGCACAAAATATAAATGTGTTTGTACATATAAAAATTTCAGATCCCATCACAAATATGTAAATGCATCCACCACCAAACAATCGAACAAAATATTAATATAAAATTATTACAAATCAAAATATTGTCTGTGTAAAAAGTCTTTATATCTTTATTCATTCACCAAAATGCAAGTTCATTCAAAGCAAATTAGACAATCTTCATGAATCCATATAAGTGACTTGGCCATGCATGTAAACCTGTAAAAAAAAAATTAGGACATACGAGTAAATAATGAATATTTTTAAGATTTACTGTGCAAGTTGACCTTCTCCACTAATCAGTTCTTTTTTGCCCTCTTCATAGCCATGAGATCCTGAATTAATGAACACAAGAAAAGAAGAGTAAAATTTAATGATATTTAATATAAATGTCAAAGTTCAATGCTTTAATTTAAAGAGGAACTGTTATATATATAGGTTGTACTGTGCCATTTTTTTTAATTCATTAAGTGAAGGAACTACCTCTAAGTTATCCAAGACTATGGGGTTTTATAACCTAGAGAAGAAAATGATTTGCTAACCCAAATGAATCAAGCTATCCTAATAATTTTTATTCAGTGAACATTGAAAAAAATTGTAGAAAGTTAAATATAACAAGAAGAATCCTAATAAATTTTAGGAATTTGTAGACTGCCAACAAAGAGAAGCCATGCTACTAGTAGATGAGAAATAAAAAAAAATCTTAATAACTCATCACCATAATATAGGAGAAATAAAAAAATTCTAACCTCACAATAGCTTCGAAGTTGAGATCGTGGTACAGTGTGCGTTTGCACTTGCTTTGGTCGTTGCACTTGAGCTTGCTTTGGTGGTTGCAGTTGTATTCTCTTTGATGGTTGTGTTTGTCTTCTTGATTGAACCTCTGATTGTATATGTGCCGACTGATGCAATATTGGAGGTGATGTGCGCTCAAAATAGTTTTCAAAAAACTAACATTATAAACAAGAAAATATTACATGCAATCCATCAAATAAATTTAGCTCAAATACATCTAATAGTTGATAAATTCTAACCTGTTCTGTGACAGAAGATACATCACGTGGAGATTGTGAGAAAGCACCCATATCACGCAAATAACTCTCAAGTAAATTTTGTATTTGTGCTTCCATTCGATCATTCATCCGAGATTCCACAGTAGATAACTTTTCTTGCATCTGGAGTTCCATCTGCTCTTTCATTTTAGTTTTGTTTCTCTCATTTTCATCCATCATCTCACGACAAACCCTTTCATTTTCAGCCTCCATTTCACGTCGCAGGTTCTCCAACTCTTGTTGATGTTATGTCTCCCTCTCTCATCCTGGGACAGTTTATACGATGGTATGAATACCATAGTCGGGGTAGCACCTAGCCCATATGTCCCCACACGACTCTGCCTATCACGTCCCATAACTCGCCCATATATATCATCTGGTGCAACACCAGTCTCTAGATTTTTCGCTTCTAGTTCATCCATCTCTTGCTGTAAATTCAACTCATGTTCATATAAAAATAACTACAATTTAGATAAACTTATGAAATATAAATAAAAAAATAAAATAAAATTAGAAGTAAGATCATACAATCGCCTTAGCTGCTATTTCATTTACCGGCCCTTTCCCTTTAGTTACATGTGTCTCCTTGTATACCATCCTACGAGTTGGCTCGTATCCAATGGATTTAGCCAACTATAAGTATAAAGAAATAACGCGTCAGATTATTAGTAATAAACCTGCTTTCCTGGCACATTAAAAAATGTATGAACTATTAAATTAAATTAAATTTGTTCTACCTTATTTCTAACTTCAGCATGGGGAGTTCTACCAGATGTGTGTGGTGTTGTCCAATTTTTACGAATGGCTTTATTCTTTTGACTTTTAGCCTGGTACAAATAAAAATACAAATATACAATAAAATATTATGATAAACCAAAAACTACTGCTTCCATAAATACAAATATACCTTTCCCTTATCAGAATCCCAATAGTAGATGAGTCTTGGCAACTGACTTTCCTCGACCCTTGGGAGGAAATGCTTCAACCGTTCCTCATTAGTCTTATACTTAGTATAACCCTGAAGCTTTACTTCGGCCTTCCACTCCTTCCATTTTCTTCTGACAGACGCCATCATAAATTTTCTTATCTGGTCCGTGGCATTCGTATTTTCCTATTTAAATGAAATGTAAAGAAAAAAAATCATGTAATTATTCACATATGTAAATTGCGACACAAAGTAATTTAATACTGCTAGGTGGTTATTCATCTACTTTACCTTAATATGAGTCCAAATTGTCCTTCCCAATGTCTGGTACATGCCTCCAATCAAGGTAAGTTAAAGGTGCTCGATGGCCATTTCGTGCTAGAACCCCTAAATTTGAAGCAAGTCTGGAACATGTTTCCTCAATTGGTTGGCCAAGATTGTTGACATGAATCTCTAGAATGCCACCATCTGGAACAAAGTTTATTTGGTCAGTCGGAGGAATTCCAAATGCATTATGTAACATCTCTCGCATTTCATCACCGACAACAGAATCACAAGAAGGATTTGAAGATGATGGAGACTCTCCGTGAAAAGTCCAACACGTGTAGCTCTCTAAAAAATGATTTAGTAGTATATGTTCGACCACATCATCTTTCTTCACATATATCATATTACGACATTTCTTACACGGGCATAATATTCTTTCGGCATTCGATCTATTAGCAGAAGCAAACTCCACGAAATCCTCTACTCTTTTCTCATACAAAGGATCACATTTGTTTCGTATATTAATCCAGCTCTTGTCCATAAGAACTTTCAACCTAACGGTATTATCTCACAACTGTATAGAAAAATTCAAGAATTTTAGCGAAAAAGGAACAAATACCCTAATTAAAATCAGTATACAAGTTATAAGAAAGAAAGAAAGAAAGAATATTGAACTTGATGTATAATAATTATATATTGACAATAACAAGTTCCAAAAAGAAATAATTTATCAAAAAGAAAAACATTTTATATGCCAACATTTTAAAGGACCCTAAAACATAAAACTTGTTTGTAAAAGTAAGAATGTCGGTATATGCTAACATCTAATCAAAAGAAGAATGGAGTTCCATGATACACAAGTTTAAATAATATGCTTATCAAATCAAACATATGAACATCCTCACGTATGAGCTTCATTGTGTGGCATACCAATAAGCAAGAGAGAAGAAAGCTTTTTGACCATTTCTCGGCACCTCACCCCATAATATGTATAATGCAAAGTTCATAACAGGAGAGCTGGTGCCAGGAATTTTATAGAGATGTTGTACTGTACAACACCAATTTAATCCCAAATGAAACTTCAATTGAAATCCAGGTTATAACATCTTGGATATCATAAGAAGAATGGGATTAATTGGCATTAGTAGTATATGTATGTGTCATGTGTCTATATATTATATGTATATGTATATGTATGTGTTATGTGTCCTTAAGGGACTGATATTTCATACATGAATCTTTAAACATATAAATTGGGCAGGAGTTGGGTCAGAGGGGAATACAAAATACTGTAAAAACGTCTTTTTTTGGAGGGTTGAGGACTTTGGTTGTCAGGTTTATGTTATGTAGAGAAACTTTAATTGATGTTATGGTTCCTCTAATATTTTATGTTCAGCTATAACCCAAGATTGGTCTATAGAATTGCCAAATTGGATGACCTCTAATATTTACCACTTTATGCTCCTAGACAATCTTTCATGATGGAGTATTTATTTACTAATGTCGCCTATTTTGTTGTATGAATTTTGCCGTGCAGTCTCTCAAACTATTGCTTTGTCTCGCACTATTGTTTTGTTGCTTTGTCTTGCAAACTATTCCTCTCATTGAATCCATCTTGTATTGAATCAGTAGGCTACTCCATTACATGCCACCTCATCATCAAAGCGGAATTATCATAAATAGGATCTGTATTTACTCACCAAACTCTCCACATAGTCATATCTAATCATGGTAACAACTCTTTGGTTAGATGTGCCTTCGTGACATTAACACTCAAAGCAAACTATTGCCTTGACACTCGAAAGTTTTGTCCAAACATGCATTGCTAAATTTCATGAACAATGAACAAAGAAAAGACAAGGATGAAAACACATAACTTTAGTTTTCAAATTGTATGACTTAGTTATCCTGCAGAGTGCAGACAATCCAAACCTGTTAATAATACACATCCCTAAATCAAGTAAATCATCTGCCTCATGATTATTTCACAGTTATAAATGATGGAAAAACTTTGAGTGCTACCTATTATGTGATGCTTTTGGATCGAAAGATCTGCTTACATATTAAGGTATATATAAAATACTGTATAGAATTTGTGTTTATGTATCACCATCAATGTGATATATATATATATATATATATATATATATAAATATATATATATATATATATATATATATGTGAGCTTCATTCAAGCATCCGTGCTTCAAATTATAGCTAATCTTTCTTCAACATTTCTTCACTTCAAGTCTCATGGTTTCTGTTATATGTTGTTTTGTCATGCAGATTTCACATGGAAACTCACATGGACATTCTGGGATCACGAACAAAGGCAGTATTAGTATTGTAGGAAACCCTCCTTTTAGTAGCAGCATGAACGGCATTGGTGGTTCTTTACCTGGGATATCACTAAACTCTTTTTCTGCTGGTAAACGTAACTCTTTCACTGGTTTTGGGGCATCTCCTCTTTTAGGAAATGTAGGACCTAGAATTACAAATTCGATGGGGAACATCGTCGGTGGAGGCAACAATGAAAGAAGCAAAACCTCTGGAGGATTACTTGTTCCTGGTCTTTCATCTCGTGCAAACTTAGCTGCTAACAGTGGATCAGGGAGTCTAAATCTACAAGGACCTAACAGGTTGATGAGTGGCATGCTTCAACAAGGTAATGGGCCTTAATCCTATTCATAAAGTACTTTACCATCTAAAGATTTATGAGTCATTCTTATGTGTACTTAAGGGACTGATATTATATGTATATGTATATGTATATGTATGTGTTAGAGCATAAAAACTAACATGTTTTTTGCTTACCTCGTAGTGAAATCACTTTAAGGCAAAGCCTTTGTATCAATAAATTTGATATGATAGTGATATCTTGGCGACAACGTCTCCGTATCAATAATATTGAAGAATTGTAATAAAAGAATAGGGTACACTATGAGAAATAGAAAATTCAGTTAACCGGTATGTGAGTATGAAAATTTCTAACAAGAAGTATCCTTATAAAATTTCTAATGGGAATCCATGTGTCTAAATCCGGATAACCTATTATACATGCCATGTTTGGTTATTTTTGTTTGAAACAAAAATGACAAATACAGGAAACAAACAAGATATTGTTTGATATTTTGGCTAAAATGGTGAAGAAAACAACAAACGATCCTATATCAAACGGCGGTCACCATAGTCCAAATATCATAGTTGACAATATCAATCAAGGGTTCATCATCTTTTCCAAGCACAATTGTTACACACGCAATAATTTGAGGAACTCACTCAATAACATCATGAACTAAATATCTTATTCTGATAAGTCATACGATAAAGTTTTGGCCTCAAAATTTAGAAAAATGAACACAAAAAGGATAACATAACCTATAGTGTGGTATTCGACAACTTGTAGCTTTTGTGTGGTATGTGACATTTTCTAATAGTGTTAGCAAGGCAAGAATAGCACTCCTAATTGTATTAATCTTCTTTAAAATCTTGAAGAGAATGCTTTATGTCCGCTTCCTATATATTTTTCTAATATGAAAAATATTAATACAAATAATCTCTTATTTATATTTTTATAATCAGAAATTGCATAGAAATATAAATATATACATTAAGGCTTTCGAATGAAGCTTTTGCCATGTTCTTACTACCAGAGCATAAAGGCTCTCTAAACAACAGATCAATTTTTCACATGGAAAAAGGTTTAGCATTTTGCAACTTTCACTTGGGAGGTAAAAAATATTATATAATTCACTTAGGAGGTAATCTAATGGTATAATCATTCATGACATGATACAAATCAAATTAACAAGCATACACATATCGCCAATATAACATCAAAATAATACATAATACAACTCAAAAGGAATGTATTCTCAAGCATGGTTCATTTAATATTTTGAAATTTTTTTGAGAAATATCGAGAAAATACAGCTAAGCAGATTGGTAAATATGGCCAAAGTAATCCAATTTTTTTCCATACATCTAGACAAGTCAGTTACAAACATATATTGTGTAGTAGGCGTGACTCTAATGGATTATAAGATGAATCTTCGGATCTCCGGGTAGAGAGTTCATGGTTTCTTTCAATTATCATATCTGACACTCGTAGAAGTGCAGTATAACATGACCTTAAGTTTTTCAATGTTTTTTGAGTTTTTCATAATATGACCTAAATTTTTCAATGTTGCTATTAGTATGACCTAAATTTGCGCACTATAATAGTACTCATGCTCCTAAAGAACATGTATTATTGTCGATACGATAGGTATCGAACTTTTGAAAAGATTCAGCCAGGGCAAAAATAACACTCCTAGTCATCTTAATCTTTGTTAAAACTATAAGAGAATGCTTTGTGCCTAATCTGAAAAGTATCGATCAATAAAAATCTAAAAAATATAGATCAATACAAATAATCTCTGATTTCTATTTTTATAATCAGAAAATTGCATAGAAATATAAGCATATATATTCATTAGTATTTGTGAATAAATATTAATTATAACTTATCAATTGGACGTCAATAAGAACGCTTATTGTCATGCTTCATTCTTTAATATTTTTTTACAGGTATAAGACATGTATATATAAACCTATAGATGAAAATAAATAAATAATATAACAATATACCTGACCGAAAGAGAGACTAGCTGGCCAGGATCGACTTCTACTAGCCGATAGAGAGGAGGACCTGGCGGGCTCGACTACTAGTAGGCAAAAGAGAGGAGGACGGTCGGCCGCCGTCTTTGATTTTGATTGCAATGGCCGAAATAGAGGGAGGCTGCCTTCTAGTCTGGATAGGAGAGCACATGTAAATCGGTGAATAGGGTTTGTTTTAGGAGGAAAACATTTTGGAGAGAGGATTTAGGAGGGAAATTAAAGAGGAAAAGAAAATATTAGGAGCAATTTTTCTCTTTGCACCCGCCAGATGAGCTATTGTATATATAGATGGAGCGTTACCATATATACATATAAACGCTATCTCTAATTTGGGTTTATATTGAATTGTTGACTGACATTACTATATATGTATATGCCAAATTGAATTTAGTTTGGGGTTTAATTTGGACTATGTTGGCATTTTCCAACGTTTAGTTCAAAACGTCGGATCAATTTGGCTACGCCGACTTAACTGTAAAGGCCTGGAAAATAATATCAAAAAATTCAAAATATTCGACATTTTTTTACCAAACGTTGGATATTACTCGACGTTTAAACACAAATGCATACTAACCCCAACATTAATCTCAGAACGTCAGTAGTTGCTAGAGAAAAATGTCGCAATATTTCCAATACAACCAACATTTTCGGCCAAACGTCGGTAACTGTTGCAACATTCAACTTAAATGTAGGTAATTCTCAATATTTCGCTCAAAACGTCGGTATACAATGACGGAACCGACGTTTCGACAAACGTCGAGCAAAAAAACGTTGGCAAAGCCTTATTTTCTTGTAGTGCTAACATTTTAGAAACCGCAACAGACTCTTCATATTTAGCAGTTATGTCTGAGAGTCTTTGTTATGTGACTAAGTGCTTCTTCTTCTCTATGTCATATAACTCTTGTATTTTGACATAGTCTCTTTCTTTCTTGTCAACTTTGTGGATAGCATCATGATAGTCTACTTTGAGTTTGGCTATCTCTTCAGTGTTACCGGTAGTAGACGTCTCTTTAATGTCTTCAATAAGACTAGACAGTCTAGCTATCTCGGTTGCGTATGCCTTAATCTCTTTTCGAGATTGCTTATACTTGTCAAGCACAGTTCTATGTTCTTCAAGTAGTTTGCTAAAGGCATTTTCTAATTCATCGAAAGTAAAGTCATCATACAAAGGGTTTGAGGATACCTTATCAAAAGCCATAAGACAGACATTGGCATTTCTGCAGGGTCTGTCTTCTTCCTCTGTGTCACTGGCATCACTTTCATGCCAGATACTTGTGTTAGCATACTTTCGACTGGTTGTTACTTTTCTGCTTGATCTTGATCTATCGTATGGACTGCTTTTCTTCGAAGTTGGACAATCCTTCTTCATGTGCCCTGATTTCTTACATCCAAAGCATATTATTTCATCTTTATTGCTCTCTTGGATATCTATCTTCCTTCTGTTTGATTTCTTAAACTTTAGGAATTTTTTGAAGTTCTTCACTAGTAGGACTTGTTCATCACCACTTGATGATTCTTCCTCAGAATCATTGCATGTAGATTTTCTGGCTTGAACATTAAAGGCGATAGACTTTTCTTTTAAGGTTGCTTCTTCAAACTCTTGTAGATCAAGCTCATAGGTCATGAGCTTGCCCATCAATATTTCCAGAGACATGGTGGTGAGATCATTTCCTTCAATGATTGCTGTTGCCTTCGGGTTCCAGTTCTTGGTTAGACCCGTAGCACTTTTCTGATCTTCTCATGATTACTGTAATCCTTACCAAGAGATTGCAAAGGATTAGTAATATCAAGGAAACGTGTGAACATCTGTGTAATTGACTCACCAGATTTTATCTTAAATGATTTATACTCCTGTGTTAGTCTACTGTTTTTGGATTCCTTCACTTGGGAAGTACCTTCATGAGTTACCTCAAGAAGTTTCCAAATTTCATGTGACATTTTACAGGTTGAAACTCTATTGAATTTCATTTTGTCAATTGCACAAAATAGTGCATTGATGGTACGAGCATCTAGACTAGCCTTTGCTTTTTCAGCCTCTGTATATTTGTCATGAGGCTTATCTATAAGCAGGCCATCAACTATTGTTGGTTTCGGTTTCTTATAACCGTCAACAACTATAGACCAAAGATCAAAATCAAGAGACTTTAGGAAGAAAGTCATCTGTGTTTTCCAGTAGGTATAATTTGTAATCAAATAGTAGGGGTCTATTTGTGGATTGCCCTTCACCGATGAATATTGATTTCATGGCTGCCATATATACTCTCTGAGATTTGTTATATTAGAATATAACCTGCTTTGATACCAATTGTAGGACCGTTGAGCACCTCTAGAGGGGGGTAAATAGAGTGAGTGCGAGTGCAGCAGAAAATAATCACCAATTTAAAAATTAAACAGATAATTATGGCAGTAAGTAAGAGATAGTAAATAAATATAACAAGAGATAGGGAGATCAAACTCAGTGACACAGCGATGTATACTGGTATCCCTCTTAGAGGACTAATCCAGTCTAGAGTACTCTTGCTCGATGTTAATCCACTAAGGCACAAGCTAATTGAGAGCTTGCAGTCTCTTACAACATCGTGCTTGGTGACTAGTGCACGACCAACTTCACAACATAGTGCTTGGTGACGAGCGCACGACCGGTTCCACAACAGAGACAATTTTTGTACTTTGAACAACCTCTTTACAACTCTTGAGAACCAAAAGACTCTAGATCGAAATAGATATTACTGGCTTTTGGCTAAGAAGAGTGTAGGTGTGATATGAAAACTTTTGATCGTATGAAAACACTTATTGAATAGAGAAGAGAAGATAAAGAATGAATGAGTGATTTGAAATGAAAAATTCTCTTCTATTTATAGGTGTTTTCTGGGACCGAACTCGGGCAGAGTTTTGATGCAAAGATTTTGCATATGAACGTTGTATGCAGATTTGGAAGCAATAAATATTTGAATTTAAACAGACCGAACTCGGTCAGAGTTCGGACCGAACTCGGGCCGAACTCGATTGGAGTTCTGTCTAGGAAAAATATTAAACATTTGTCAAATTCTGTTGCAAAAATGAAATTGAACTTTTTGGTGGATGGAATATGAATAGGTAGGCTTTATAGAAAAGTAGACTAAGATTAGCCTAAGCCAGTATTACCTAGTCGATCTTACAATTTATATCCTAGACTAAATAAAGATAAAATACATAAAAAATTGTAAAAAGACTTGAACTGGATTCCAATGAAAGTAAGCTTCAGACTGATGATTTACGTGCTTGATGATGCAGTGGTACGCTTGTTGATATTGATTTCATAAGTCGTGAAATGATTAGCAGCAGTTTGTATATTTTGTGTATTGACTTAAGTTCATGTCGATTATTAAAATCGGGTGTGACCATGGAATGGGCCAACATATATCAAGGCTACGAACTATTTGTCCTATCAACTCAGGCTCAACTCGTGTACTTCACAGCTTATCCGAGACGAGGAACAACGAGGTCTGAATGGTTGACAGTATACAAGACTAAAGCTAGAGATACCTTTGACGGTGACGAAAAAGCTTATCAGGAGGACAAGCTACCTCTTATATATAAAAAATATTGTTGATGTGGACTCCACGGAAGTTACTCATTACACGACTAATAATGTAGAAAAGGTAGAATTATCCGAAGAGGAAGGCGAAGTCGATGAAGCCGAAGATGAAAGTGAAAATGAAGAGCAAGAGGAAGATAAGGTCGAGAAAGACGAACAAGATAAATATTCTGAAGATGATTGAGAGAGATGTACTTTTATTTTCTTATTATGTAGACTTGGTTATCTGGATTATTTGGACCTCGATGTTTTTATAGAATGTACTATCTGAACTTAAGATGCTTCTTGTATAATGTACTATCTAGATTTAGATGATTCTTGTCGAACGTACTTTTATATTTCTGACTGTACAATATACTTAGTTATTATCTAGTCTCTGTTATTTGTTGTATCATCATATGTTGTTACCAGGTATGATAGGACGATGCAGATCGTTCGGCAGGTCCCGACGTGGGGGACGGGGTTCTCTCCCGGTACTTTCTACTGGTACTAGCTCTAGATCTTCGTCGCCGAGTACTCCAGTTTATTGATTAGTACCTCTGCCTGCCACAACGTTACATGGCATATCTCCTGGGAAGAGTAGTTCCAGGCCTCACACTGCTCCCTCGTCTAGAGTTCCTCCTGCTGACACTGCACATTCGTCTAGCGTTCCTCATGTTGATACGACGATGGAGACAGATGATGTAAACACCCAATATTTCTACTACGATTTTTTTAAATAAATTTGGTATTGACTTTGCACTTCGTATTTATACGCCGTGTGCGAATTTGCATTTGTCGTATTGTACGTCGCATGGAAGTTTGCATTAGTATTTGCTCGTCAAGTGCGAATGTGAGAGGTACATAGTTTTATAAAACATTTTTATTTATAGATTTTATTTCTATAAGAGTATAGTTTTCACAAAAATTATATGATAAATATTTTTATTTGCTTGAAGTTGTAAAAAAAGGCATAGCGTCGAGATTTGCAAACAGTATTAATTTAATATAAAAAGGGGTTATTTTATTATTATACAAATATAATTGGTGATTTCAAAAATGATTTTTTAAATAAATATTATTTTGCATAGTACATGAATTTAAATTCATGTATATAATGGTATTTTCAAAATTAATTAATAATAATATTCTACCATTTGGAAATTTTTTTGTTTTATTTAATATTTGATTAATTATGATAATTTGAATTGGAAAAGATTTTATTTTAAATAGACTTTAAATTAAAGGAAGTCTTATCTAGATTGATTCAGATTTGATTGATTAATTTCTAAATCGATATGAATGAAAAGATAGAATTATCCATCGGAGTTTAAACCATTACAAATCCTTATCTAACTGGGAGCACCACCTCCTATATAAGGAGTGGCTGCCTTGTTCTCCTCCATAAAATTCTACAAACCAAATTTCCACCATAGTTGTGCATCGTGTCTGTGTCGGTGCCCTTCCCAACCACTATATCTTTTTATTACAATTACAATGGTTTTTCCGTGTCCGATAACCCCGGACATCGACACTCTCCTGAGTCACGCAGGACACAACCCTAACCTATCCCTAATCTCCTACCATTCGTCGGCCGACCCCGACCCACTGTCCAATCCACCACTAGCGCCGCCCACATCCTCACGACGAGTGTTGGCACCCGACCCTCAGGCTGCAACACCACAGCAGCCCCCTCTTCCGTCCGATCACCCGCCGAGCCCGGCGACCCTCTATCCTCTCATCACCACCGCCATCACAACCACCGCCACCAGTGTCTCCACCGACCCTTGAAAAACCCCACCATTACACTAGACCCCACCACACCCTGTTCACACCCTGGCCACTCCAACCAACCCGTGGAGAGACGTCACCACCATGCCCGTCATCGCCTCGGCTCCAACCCCGTCTATCCGACCATCATTCCACCACCTCACGGTCACCATCACCGCCACCTTCACCACGTTCTTCACTGTGGTCGCCCTCTCCTACCACCATGCCGAGTTCTATCGAAACACCTAGCCCGTAACAGCCATTACCACTACCATCGAAGACACACCACGGCCCCACTACTATGATCTGACGTCCAACCTAGGCCGGCGGCAACCCGCAGCGTCTGGCGCCACCGTATCCTCCAAACCCACCAAGAACCGACTACAACCGCCCAAATCAAAAATGTACACGACAACCACATACTTCCCTCCGGCGAGCCAATACCCCGAGCCAATGCCGGTGCTGCGCTCGTAGATCTGCGCCGCCGCCCAGCTGGGTACCGAAGCTCCTCCTCCGCCAGACCGCGCTCGCCGACGAGCTGCGCTCGCATCGGGCGCTTTCGTGGCCAAGGAACGGCGCTACCGGCCCGAAGTTTGATCCTCCGCCTAGACCACGCCATCAGCCGCCGCGTGCCCCTCCGTGCGCTTGGCAGCCGCACGCAAGAATTCTGTCGCCGACCAAGCCATCGGTAAGCCCCTCTCCCTCCGCTCTCTCCTCGCTCCCTCACTCTCCCTAACTCCCTCTCCGACCTCTCCTTCATTCTCTTCAACTCTTTCTCTCCTTCTATTTTCTTTTTCATCCTTTAAGAAGGCTGACTACTTTTGATACTTTGTACTATGTTAATTTATTTTATTTTTTGTTTGTTTGTTTTAGTATTCTTCTGTTTCCTTTGTAAAACATTATTATTATTATCATTATTAGTTCCTTTGATATTATTATTATTCTTTTGTGTTTTGCTGATATTAGTGTTATTATTATTATTATTATTATTATTATTATTATTATTTTTATTTTCTATTTAATTTTAAAGAATAGTTTTAACACTAAAATATTCTTCTATATTTATAAATATTATCTAAATACATACATATTTGACAAGATTATAGTTTCTTTTGGTCTAACTGATATAGTAATAATTTTTAAATATTTATCTAATATATATTTAATTTGTGAAATATAATTTTTACTTAAACCATATTTTACAACTTAGAGTTTCTTGTCTAAAAACAGTTATAGATTTTTATGTGTTTATATAAAATATTTTATTAACAAAAACTTGGTCTTCAAAATTATTATGAGATATTTCTAAAACTAGTATAAGTACCTTTTACTCCAAATTTTTCTTCAATTATCGTAGTTGACCATGACTAATCACACGTCCCTATTTTCTCGCAATTTCGGACCGTGTTTGCATCTACCATGGCTATTGGACAAACTGAGACTTTTCAGAACATCGCACCACACCTGACGACACACCAGACAGGATACCTTGCCATTATTTACTGTTTATAATTATTTCATATTTTATTTAGTTATTGCATATTCCTGTCTTTATTTTTAGTTCTTCTAGTGTATCATTATGATAGTTCCTGATTTATTTATTTGCTTTCACAATATACTTCCTGCTTGTCATTGAAGTTGCATGTGGACCTGTAGTTAGGAGACTACCATTAGTTTAGCATATCTACATAAACTTTGACATGGATATGGCACGAGATGTATGAGTTGTGAGTAGCATATAGCCTCCGGACTTGCGCGTTGGCTGATCACTGATGCGTATAGGACGTGCGTTAGGTCTAACTGTTAATAGATGAATGTTAGAAGACTTGACGGTTAGTAGTGTTACATGGTCGTGGATGCGACTTGGATAGATACATCGGGTGGGGATAACATTTCCTTGTCATATGGGCTTCTATTACACATTCTCTTGTAACCTGGAAGCTCCGCTGGAGATACGGGTATGCTTACCTCCTCAGGTTGGCTACTGACATTTTTGAATGTTATGCGCTTGGCCACTGGTGCCCATGAGGGGACTATAGAAGATCCTATTATTAGCTAGTGCTCATGCGACTACATGGTTGTTCTTAACTACATGTACACTGTAGAACGGATAGGTGACCTTATTTGATGTCTTGTCACTTTACTTTTGTTTGTGACTTATGGCATAATTTATATTCAGTATTTATGGCATGTTGTTTATTGTATCTTGTTACGTCCCACTAAGGACCTGGTGATCTCTCCAGATGTGTGACTTTATGATTTTTGTAGGTGCTCTAGCCAAGGCCATGATCTACTCTTTTGATGATGATTGCACTTTGATCGTCTTATGCTTCGGTCGACAATTCCTTTCTTGATTATGTACTCTTCTCTTTTAATCGTTAGTAGTGGATTTGTCTCAGCCTAACGTCTTGTATAAATATTGATTTATAGTTGATCAATATTCATTATTCCTTTATATTTGTGGATGAGATTTAGTGTGTCATGGTTTACTACATTTTATAGCTTATGTATACATATCAGGATTCTATATATTGGAGTATGCTTCGTATGTATGCAGCTGGCATGTCTATGTACTTAGTCCTTAGTAATTTTGGGACTGGGGCGTTACATGTTTTTGTGGTGGCCCATGCAGGTCGAGTTATCGTTTCGGTTACGTTACTGTACCGAACGACCCTGCATATAGGAATAGAGACTAAGATCTCATCCACATACTTGACCTTATTCCATGACATCGAATTTTGAAATCTCGTTTGCCTTCCTTGATTTGCATCATGCTTGAACACTTTCTACCGTAAATCCTTACTTTCCATGCTTGATAGAGGTTAGGAAGATGACTACACTAGTTATGCCCCATAGGTCAATTATATGGCTAGAAGGATTACAATGACAATTAGTATACATTGAGGTCCTAATTGAGTTATAAAGGCATTTATTTTTCCTAAAAGCATGATATTATGGATTAGTTAATTTCAAGTGTCGATGGTAGAATGCTGTCCTAGGTCACAACATCTAACACAATCTAGAATATGCTCCGAATGGAGAACAATATATAAAGTAATCTCAATCACAAACTAAGATGGAAAAAAGATGATATGATAATCTCAACACACAGAGAGTCACAAATATAAAATAGTCTCGGTGTAAACTACACCATAAACAGTATCTCAATACAATCACAAATGTCTCACAAAGCTAGATAATAAGAAAGTGTAGACTAAGCTAATGGCAAGTCCTCAGCAACTACTGGATCCTGTAGAGGATCCAGGTCACCTGTGTCAACTAGGCCTGCTCCATAGTAAGTATCACAACAATCCTCATCATCTGTAATATTTTCAACAGGTCTAGTCAGGGCAGGAACGAATACATCTCTCACAAAGATCATAACATGAAAGGAAATATGAAACAAGATATAGAATAATATACATGAACTGCTGTAAAGAAATTTGACTGTAAAAGAAAACATGATATAGGAAAATAGATATACATGATATAATAAGAGAACTGAACTAACTACGTGATGTAGAGCACAATCTAGTTATGTAAACTGGCTTAGGTTGTACATGACTTAATCTAGTTTGGAGTTGCACATTGTAGAAGCATGAAAAAGAACAGAGAAAAGCCCATGCGGCTCCAACAGAAGGATCCTTATGCGGCTCAGAAACCCGTTAATGACTTATGCGGTTCAAAATCCTTTAGAGCCTCATGCGGCTCGGGCAGCCCTATACGGCTCAGAAAAAGAGTCACGTGGCCCTAAACAGTTCTCATCTATAGCTGGCCATAAAGTGACTGCTCCCATTAAATGCTCTGACATAAAGTGATAACTCTGACATCAAAAGCTGAAATGATGAACTCTGACATGATGGCGTATTCCTCGGGAAACGAAGGAAATCTTCTATGCAGCTGGCACGATCCACCAACTCCAAAGCTTCCTATGCGGCTACCACCCCCCCATGCGGCTGATGCTATCATGCGGCTCGGATCGTGGAGACCATCGTTGTGCGGCTCAAAGAATCCACCCCATGCGGCCGCTGTTCTTATGCGGCTCGGACTGAAGGGATCATCTCCATGCGGGTCAAATACTGAGAGGCCATGCCCATGCAACCTTGACACATGGCTAGTCTTATGCGGCTCCAATGGAAACCACCCCCATGCGGCTCAGATTTCGGAGGCTACATCTATGCGGCTGCCACCTTCATGCGGTTCAAAACCTAAGAAGCTACTCTCATGCAGCTGTAGCTCGCGGTTATGACACGTGGCAGAAGATCAGTTTTCCCGTAATGATGGTTAGACACGTAGCATTAAATCAATCAAGATTTATCAACAAATCCCAACAACCAGATTTAGTGCAATCATCATAATTACCCAAATCAAAGCAGATTTATTGCAATCATACGGATTAAACACGTGGCAGGTGATCCGAGCTTCCAAAGATTCATGACAATCAGCATTAATTGACCATACAGATTTGGCGCAATCAAGAATCAATGGCCTAGATGTAATGCAATCACAATTAATGGCCCAGATGATTGGCCACCGACTTTTGAAGGGACAGTCGTTACAAACCCTAATGATCATACCCCAATCCTATAAATAGCAAGGTGCCATTCCCTTACAAGAGATCCCCAATCAGAAACCGAAAAAAATATAGCAAGGTGCCATTCCCTTACAAAAGAGATCCTCTCCACCCGGCTGGACACACAGAGAGACAAAGGCGCGCACAGAAGAGTCTTCCCATCTTGAGAGCATTTCTTCATCAGAGCCAAGGCAACGTCTGATCGTCCAAGGAGTAAGGCAGAACGGTCGTCGCTTTCCCGAGCCACTACCGTCGCCTCCCCAGAATCAAAACTAAACAATCATACTTAGATTTCTGTACCTAGGTTTTCGTCCCTAGGCTTTCTTTGTACGAGCGAATTTGTATTGTGAAGTAAAAGTCCAGTCCTCTCATATAATTGTTCTGTTCTTTTATAATCAAAGGCGAACACGATGGCGACTCTGCTGGGGACTAACTTCTCTACGGCTGAGGAGTTGGTGACACAATCAGACAGAGCCAAACTTGGCTCCACTCAACAAATGCTGGTCGCCCGGTTCGACTAACATACATTTAAAGAAATGCTCTATGACGGGAGCGCTGGCCCGGTCCAGCGACGAGCCCGAACGAAGAAGGCCCGCAGGGAGTAGAGACCCAAATCATTCGCTCCTCCCCAAGCTCTCGAAGTAGTACTCTCTGATGCCCGAGATAGCGGAGAAGTCTTGCTTGCGGCCCCACTTTAGACCATAGAGGACTCTACTGTTACCAAGTCCGCAGAAGAAAACACTATGATATCGGACTTACAGGGGCAAAGAGGAACTCTATACAGTCCGAGCCGCATAAGGACGCCAGCCGCATGGAGGCTCATGGGGTCGCAACGGCCAACCGTATGGAGAAAACTCATGCGGCCACAAACGTCAGCTGCATGCAGAAAGCCCATTCGGCCAGAACTTTCAACCGCATGCAGGCAGCCTGCACAGCCATGACTTCTAGCCACATACATAAAGTTCATACGGCCACAAAGGATAGCCGAATGCAGACAGCCTGTACGGCCAAAACTTCTAGCCGCATACAGAAAGATCATGAGGCCATAAAGAATAGCCGCATGCAGACAGCCTGGACGGCCACTTATCCCAGCCGCATACCATCTATTCCATACGGCTCACGGTCAGTCTTCGACCGTCTATCAGGCGATCCTGACCCCAGATGCTCTCATGTGCCAGTCTCCGTGGACTCTTCTTACTATGCACTCCTAGGTGTTAGAAAGAAGAAGTCTCGGGCAGCGCTAGCTCGGCAAGCTCAGTCGGCTGTCCCAACATCTGACTATCAGGGCATCCTGCTGACTATTACGCGGGCCCCTGATGGAAAGTTATACAGAACTACACGTGTCCAGCCCCCGGCGGCCAACGAACGGGATAGTTATCAAGAATCTCCCAATAAGGATCAGGGGCAAGTACTTACGCTACCCGCACATCAGGGGGCAGTCAGGAGGTCAACACACTCATGTGCTCAGGACTTCCAAGCCCACCAAGAAGGTGACTTGCGCAACGTGATTCTTCCCAAGCGCAAGGAAAGAGACGAAGATTTGATGTACAGAGAATCCTGTCAAAGACATCAATGCACCCAGGTCATTGTCAACTGCGGCTACAACAAAGCAGCAGTACAAAAAGACCTGCGGTCCGTCTTCCAAAGGCTGTAACACCCAAGTTCAGAAGACGAGGCGCTTCTCATCGCCTCTTGCAATTCAGCTCTGAAGATTCCTGGCAGCGGTAGAGGGAAGAAAACAAGTGTCTACAGCCCAAAAATTTTAACCGGTATAACCAAGAAACTTTCTTCCAAACGGTTATCTACCACCGTTATAGGAGGAGTTTACCAAGGTACCCGCTCAAAGACAAAATTTGCCACACTGGGAGATTCACGCACATCTATGAGAGACACTAGAGCCAGGGGTAGCATTCCTCCAAATATCCACAACAACCCGGTGTTCCAAGAAGATAGTCCGGGGGAAATGGTTCACCAAACAGATGCAGCAGATCCCGACGTTCCCGAGGACGTCTACAATTCTCAAGACGAGGCAAGCTCCGAAGCCGGGGGTACCACTCTTTCTGAGTCCGAACCAGAGGAGAATATTACCACATACCCTGACGACTTCTCAGTACAAGTGTACGACTCAGAGGGCATGTCCTCTACCGTTCTTCCATCTCTCATCATATAAGGACGATATTTATGACGGACAGCAACCAAGAGGGTCCCAGTGATCGCCAATGCATTGACAGTCTGGAGGCCGTACTACATGCTTTGGTCAAGTCCGTGGACGAGATCAAAGCGGCCCTTCCAACTCTACAAGGAAGGACGCCAGGCCAAACAAGTTTGGGTCCCGCGGTCAATGCGGACTCGAACTCAGCTGCACCAAACCCGGGCAATAATTCTCCTGAAATATCAGCTCCCACCACTGCAGACGAGGCCAGGGAGGCAAGAAGAGAGGTCCAGGAGCTCCGGGCCATGTTCCAAGCTCGAAAAACCTGGCAGGACCTCAGGACACGACAACCGTATCCTGCTACGTGGAGAGATGTGCACTTCCCACCAAAATATAAACCATTCCACATCAATCCATATGACGGGAAAACATCTGTAAGCAGGTATATCACCTACTTCGAAGTCACAACCGACCATCTGCCTCATGACGATGCCATCCTCACGCGGTTGTTCATTGGAGCATTGGAAGGGGTCGCCTTCGACTGGTACCGCAACTTGCCGGACAATTACATCCACAACTTCACCGGCTTCAAACGCATGTTCCTAGAGAGGTTCTACGATGTAGGACAAGACGTAACAATGTCCACCCTCATGGACATCGTTCAGGGAGAAAAGGAGCTAACAATAAACTATATCGAACGGTTTTGCCAAACCGCGATGAAGCTGCCTTCCGGCAACCCTGATTCCTCCTTGATTGAAATTTTCCAAAAGAGACTGCTTCCCACAATCAGCCTCTAGATGGACGAAAGTTAATTCATGGATTGGAAGACGTTCATCATCAGTGCCACTAGTGCAGAAGACAAGGTGAAGAAAGCCTGCCAACTGGGATTGCACATCTCGGAAGGGAAAGACAAGGGCAAACGCCCTAACGTCAACAACAATAACGGTGGCTGACACAGCCCCAAAGCTCGAATCAAAGCCGGCAGAGAAACAGTGGCCTCAGATGACCTACTCCTTCGAGGACGGCCATGTTAAACCCATTTTAGACATGCTTATCCACGGAGGACGAATTCAGCTCCCTCCTCCCAAGCGTTAGCCTCGTCCTGCAGATATGGAAGTCCCAAGTACTGCCATTACCAATGTTGTGTTCTCCATGCTACACAATACTGCTACCAGCTTAAGCGATACATCCAACATTTCATCGATTCTAAGGCCCTGGCCATTGATTTCGAGGAGGTGACCGTGGCGGCCAATATGGTATCAGTACAATTTGGCAGCTTCCCTCTGACAAAGACTCAAGATTGAGTAGTACCCGTCCCCAGGGCAAAGATGGAGATCGCTAACCTTCTACCTCCCCGAGACCAAGCTGCTGGTCTAGTGCCCCTTACTACATCACGGGTGGAGATCATGTGGGTCCATCCGGACTTGGTACCTGAGGTGACTCAGTCCGCACCTCCCTCCACCAGCAAGAAGAAGAATGGAAAAGTCAAATCATGCCGTACGATCTCGACAGAGGTCGAAGAAGCTACTTCTGTGGTTACCCGCTCCGGCGCACAAACCCAACCTCCACCGAGTAACTCGGCTGAAGACCATCAAATGACAGCTGCTGATGCTCAGGACCTTCGTAGCCTTCGACGACCGACAATCCTAGGCCAAAGGAGACTCGCTTCGACAAACCGCTCCGAAGGGAGACGCCTCATGGGCTGGAGAGGCCCTACAACTTCTTGGCGCAAATGGCCAATACACCGGCCAAATTATTGCTATACGAACTCTTGAGACTCTCCAAGGATGTTCGTGTCGCACTAAGCGAAGCCCTCCAGAATGCCGATGCATATCTAGCTCAGTCCAATCTCACCGGGGAAAGCCCGCCTGCAGATCTCCCGGACAGTGCTTGCACAGGGTCAATATCGAACATTGTCTTCACTCCGTAAGATATGTTCATCAAAACCAACCTACACGACCGCCCTCTGTATTATACTAGGTACATTGGCGATATCAAGGTGGATCGGATGCATATTGATCCCGGTTCTTCCATAAGCATTATCCCGAAAAGCTTGCTACACCATCTGCGCATCCTAATGCATCGTCTGACGCCGACAAGCACTGCAATCAGGGTTTTAATTCGGGCAGGAGCTACCCGATCGGGAAGATTCGCCTAAAGTGCCAAATCGGCGACCTTCAGTCAGAAGTAACCTGTTATGTCATAGATGCGGACACTTCCTACAATATTCTCTTGGGGCGCCCTTGGATATACTATTACATGATCGTTCCTTCCACACTGCACCAGTGCTTCAAGTATGTCGACAAGCACGGCCTCGTGAGGACAGAATTTGCCGACATCGCTCCCTTTAAAGGGGTCGAATCCTACTACTCAGATTCATGCTTGTACGAAAAGTCGAAAAAACGTCTTGCCGAAGGAGATACTCAAGCTCAAATTGAGGCAGCAACTGGATCAAAAGAACCTCTGACGATCCACCTCCAAGCCCGTAAACCTGATATAACTGCGTCCCTTGCAGCCACTCTACGCAAGGATGCAATTAGCCTTTCTGCACAGGAGGAACAAATGATAATCCAACTGCCAAGGTCTGGCCAAGCGCCAAGACCCACGACAGAGCCACTAACAATCAGGCTGTCTAAAGCTAGCCAGCAACAAGCAGAGGAGCTCAATCCCTCTGTCAAGCCGATGACAATTCATCTTCCTAGAATGAATCGGCAACCGAGCACTAAGCCAGGGACTGCTAGCCAGCGAACAACTCCCCGCTCAGCATCGAGCACCAAACTGGGGGTAGCTAGCATGCCAACGACTCCATGTTCTGCTCCACCCATGGAGTCCCTGATAATCAAGCTGCCCAAGTCATCCTCTCAGTCCTTATTTACACAGGGGGTAGCTGAAGAAGAGTCAGAACTGGCCAAGTATGTGGCTGCTTATACTGATGTGCCATCCGCAGATGATGTAATCCTACTAGAAAAGATACCTTACTTCATCAATAAAGGGCTATCTTTGAATTATCTCGAGCTTAATAAGCTTTGTACAATATATGCTATAGAACACGGTGTAGGCACTCACCTGCACACACAAGTGATAAGTGTCTACACCGCAAACCAACTTACTCTAGAGGAAGATGCTTACCACATAATCGAGGAAGAGGATCACCCAATCATCTTCGGCCGGAAGAATGATCCACAGCCCTTCAAGATAGAAAAAGCTGATCTCGAACCCAACACCGGAAGATTGCCCCTTTATCTGTATAGTTCCCAATCCAAGTACCTTATGCAAAAACAAGGGTATGATCTGGAAACTGCGCCAGGCTTGAACTACGGCACTGGACGATGATTACCCTTGCAATCACCTGTCCCGGCTGGAAAACCACGAGACTACTACAACAAAACCAGATGTGGGCTAGGTTATGTCACACCTGCAACGACACCTAAAAGCTCAGACGAAGAATGTGACTGGCACACACACTCAACTGGATCACCCACTTCCGATTCAGATATCAGCATCGGGGACATGCTCAGGAAAGTCTGGTCCGTTAATATGGCATTTGCAGACGCCTACGAAGAAGATGAAGACATTCTCGAACTTCTTGAGCTAGAGCCATGGGCACAACAACTAGATACGCAGTGGGAGAAGCGGTTCAAACAAAGAGAGCCTCCCACTGAGGATAAGGTTGTGTAGGTCGATCTCGGTGATGAGTCCTCTCCAAAGCCCATCTTTGTCATTAAGAATCTGACAGACGAAGAACGAGAATCACTACTACAACTCGTCAGATAATACATCGATGTGTTCGCCTGGAGCTATGAAGATATGCCAGGACTGATCCCCGAGGTTGCACTTTACAAGCTCAACATTCGTCCGAATGCAAAACCGGTCAAGCAACAGCAACGACGGTTTCGTTCTGACGTCATGGATGCCATTGAAGCTGAGGTAAACAAACTGATAGCCAGCAGCTTCATCCGTGAGAAACAACATCCTACTCTGGGTCGCCAAAATAGTACCAGTCCTCAAGAAAAGTGGAAAGATTCGAATCTGTATCGACTTTCACAATCTGAGTGAGGCGTGTCCTAAAGATGAGTTCCCTATCCCTATCACAGACATCATGATCGACAACACCTACGGCTTTGAGCGTATGTCATTCATGGATGGTTTTTCGGGGTACAACCAAATCATGATGTTCCCTAATGACGAAAAGTATACATCATTTCGAACACCAATTGGCACATACTGCTACACAGTCATGCCCTTCGGTATAAAGAACGCTGGCGCCACCTATCAAAGAGCTATGAGCATCATCTTTAGAGACCACTTGCGCAAAATAGTGGAATGCTACGTCGACGACATCGCCGTCAAAAGCCGCTCTAAGGAAGATCATCTGCATGATCTGAGGACAGTGTTCGACCTGATGCGTGTGCACAATTTGAAAATAAATCCCACAAAATCCTTCTTGGGCGTATCCAGTGGGAAGTTCTTGGGTTTTATCATTACCTCCCAAGGTATCCACGTAGACCCTGAGAAGACGAAGGCAATAATGGAGATGGGTCCCTCGAGAAATCTTCGTGAACTCCGAGGCCTTCAAAGGAGGCTAGCCTACATCAGGAGGTTTATCTCCAACCTCTCCGGACGATGTCAGCCATCCACCCATCTCATGAAGAAGGGCATTTCATTCGTATGGGATAAAAAATGCCAGCGTGCCTTCGACAGCATCAAAGAATATCTAACGAACCCTCCAGTCCTGGTAGCCCCAATTGATGGAAGACCATTCTTACTCTATGTACGAGCGATAGAATATTCTCTCGGTGCTCTGCTAGCACAAAACAATGAGGCAGGCCACGAACAAGCTATATATTACCTCAACCGAATGATGATGGGGTCGGAACATCGATACACTGCCGTAGAGAAAAAGTGTCTTGCTCTGGTTTTTGCCATTCAGAAGATGCGACACTACGTCACAGGACATACCATCTACATCATATCAAGAGTCAACCCCCACAGGGTCCTCATGACTAAGCCAGGTGCACTCAGCTCTCACCTCGCTACCTGGGGAATATTACTGTCCCCCTACCACATGATCTTTGCCCCACAAAAGGCTGTTAAAGGTCAAGCTCTGGCAAACTTTTTAGCAGCTCATCCAGGTTCGGAGTCAACCAAAATAGACGAAGAGATTCCAGACGAGGTCGCTAATTCAAATATGGCCTCCCATGATACTATATGGCGGATGTTCTTCGACGGCGCTTCTAGAACCGGGCCCAAGGGCAACATCATCGCTGGAGTCGGAGTAGTGTTGGTTTCTCCCATCGGGCTAGTGATCAATCGAGCTTATTCCCTCACAGAGCCCTGTTCAAACAATGTAGACAAGTACAATGCTTTGGTCATTAGCCTCCGACTTGCAAAAGAGCTGGAGGTAGACCACCTTGAAGCATACGGCGATTCACAGCTAATCGTCAATCAGATTCGGGGTTCATACGGGGTTCGTCATGAAGACATGATCCCCTATCACCAAATAGCGATCAGCATCATCTCGTCCCTGGAGGGGTTCTTCATAGAGCACGTTCCCAGGCTCCAAAACATTGAAGCCGATGCCCTAGCAGGTCTTGCCGCTTCTTTAGCAGTTCCGAATCATGTTCATCATCTGGTTGACATCATAGGCCGTGAGTTGGTCTGTCCCAGGAATAATGTTCAGTGTGTCGAGAGTTACTCTACTCTGACAGTCGACGAAGTACCAGACTGGAGACAACCGTTCGTCGACTTCGTAGTCTATGACATCCTGCCAGAGAATCCAAAGAAGCCACCTCTATCAGAAGACGTTCCCTCAGATTCTTCTACGATACAGAGATGAGAATGCTGTATCGGCGATCATACGATGGGTTACTGCTTCGGTGTCTGTCAAATACAGAAGCCAAAGAGGCCATGCGTGAAGCTTACGATAGCATCTGTGGGGCCCATCAGCCTGGCCCGAAACTACAAGATTGCCTTTGTCGAATAGGCTACTACTGGCCCATGATGGTTGCAGATGTAATAGACTGTGAACAAAAATGCAAAGCCTGTCAAGTCCACGCAGATTTTATCCACCAGCCATCCGAGTTTCTATACCCGATGGTCGCATCCTGGCCCTTCGAAGCATGGGGAATGGACATCATCGGTCCGATCACTCCGCCTTTGTCCCGAGGACATCGCTTCATACTCGCAATCACAGATTACTTCTCCAAATAGGCGGAGGCTATTCCGCTGGCAGAAGTGAAGACTTTAAACGTGATCAGCTTCCTCAAGCATCACGTCATCTATCGCTTTGGCCTACCCCAAAGGATCATCCTTGATAATGGACCACAGTTCGCAAGCCATGCCTTATATCGGTTTTGCGACAAACACCGCATCCAGAATATTTCTTCAACACAATACAACCCGACGGCTAATGGTCTGGCTGAAGCATTCAACAAAACAATCATCAAGCTTCTCAAGAAGTTCGTATCATCAAACAAACGCGACTGGAATAAAAAGCTCGGTGAATGCTTATGGACGTACCGTACTACAGTACGAACTGCCATCGAAAATACACCATTCTCTCTGGCGTACGAAAGTGAGGCAATTCTCCCACTGGAGACTCAAATCCCCTCACTCCGTGTCGCTCTTACCTACTGATTGATGACAGATGATAATCACCATCGCCCACTACAAGCGTTAGAGGCCCTTGATGAAAAATGCCTATTAGCTCAACAACAAATCGAGCTATACCAGGCACGTATCTCTGGAGCCTTCAACAAGAAGGTTAAAATCAGAACATTCCAAGTGGACGATCTCGTTCTGGCAGTTCGGAGGCCGATAGTTATAACTCACAAAATCGCCGGCAAGTTCCAGCCAATATAGGAAGGCCCGTTCATCATTGATGTTGTATTCTCCAATGGAGCTTACCGCCTCGCAAAACAAATGGAGACTTGCTCATGTTGCCCATCAACGGCAAGTTCCTAAAAAGTATTACGTCTGAAACGACATCCTCCAGGGTGTTGAGTTACGTACCCGCTGGTACCGCTGAACTCACAGCCCGCCTTCAAATCTGCCAAAATGATGAGTTACGTACCCACTGGTACCGCTGAACTCACATCCCGACTACAAATCTTTCCGAATGACGAGTCACGTACCCTCTAGTACCACTGAACTCACACTCTGATCCCAAATCTCCCAGATTGTCGAGTTATGTACCGGCAGGTACCGCTGATCTTACACTCTGATCACTGCAGATGAATCTATATCGCATCTTTTAGGTAGTAAGTCATGTATGATTATACCTCTGAACTTTCTTCCTAAAAGAGCTCCCTCCTTATGATCCAATACCCGCACTCTCAGTGCACAAAAAGGGTAATAGATCCACAAATTCTCCAAAACAATCACGTCGATGTTACCTCTGAGTTATTTCCCTTCCATCAAAAACAAACCGCCCCTCATATAGAACCTCCATGTCCTCATTACCTCTGAGTTGTTCTATATTCCCTTCATGGAGCCCACTCCTGCCATGTCCTCACTACCTCTGAGTGGGAAGGCTCCATCGAAGAAACCCTCATATTTACCACGTCTTCATTACCTCTGAGTAAGTATGTTGGTTCTCTCCCAACTTATTATCCGTATCCAGAACCAGGGTACGCCAAGGATAATAGGTCCACAAAAAGTCTCCCATTGGGGCAACTACTACAAGCAAAGAATAGAGCGAATGTATTCTGTTCAAAATCAGTTACATTCACACGACTACATCTCATGAGCAAGCCAGAAAAGTTCTCTATCATTTTATTCAGACAAGAAGGAAAAAGATTACATTGATGTCCAAAAGAAGCAAAACACAAACTACCAACACAAAAGACGGACATCTATGGGAACCTACGAATCCTAGTCGCGAGGGCGCATATACCAATCCCACAACCATTTTTTATATGAAGGATCTACTTGAGCAAAATCCTCGTCCGAAGCAGGAGGGGCGGAACTACCAAAACTATCGCCGTCAGACTGAGGCTCTTCTATCACGGCAACTTCAATCGGCGCCAGCTTTTCCTTTTGCTCCTCTATTCTCGGCATTACCTCCTCCTCAATGAGCGATAGCTCTTGTTTGATGAAATGAGGCAGCGGCTCCTCCTTCACGATGATCTCAGCCTTCGACAGAAATGTTGTAAGAATCAAAGGTAAAAGAAACAAAGTTAGAAGGGCCTCATGCGGCCCAATCCAGACGAACTTATACGGTCCTGTTTGAGAGGGCTTCATATGACCCAATCCAGATGAGCTTATGTTGTCCTGTTCGATTCAGAGGGACTTATGCGGCTCTGTTCGAGGGGTCATTATGCGGTTCAGTTTGTAAAATGTCTATATGGCCACTGTACAAACTCCCATGCGGCTCGGACATGGGGTATACCCCCATACGACTCATGGGACGTATATGTGGCCCAGACAATTTGAACAGTTTGACGAAAATAAGGAACGCATTAAAGGCTTGTGCACAAAGCATGCAACAGAGCCATCTTTATCTCAAAGTACACGATCCGCCCAAACCCTTACCAGCAATAGGGGGGTGAACGTCGGGGTGGACTTCAGGCGTCGGGGCTGACGAAGAAGCTACTACCTTTTCCTTAGCCGCGGCTGTAGAAGACTTGGGGGCCATGGCTGACTGATGATCGGAGAAGGAAGACAAAGGCAGAAATCTAGGACAAGAAGAGTAGACAGAAGAAAGTAAAGAATTCTCTCTGTCCTAACACGCGCCTATTCATAGGCAAAAGGAAGGGGGGCTCATAAACCGACGGACGCTTCGATCCGCGTGCAGCAAAAAAAGAACGAACCGACTCTTCGGGCATCGAGGCAATCTAATATTTAAAACTAACCCTTGGGATCCTACCCCAAAAGGTGGCTTTAAATCTAAAAACAAATCAAGGGAAATCAATGCAAAGATTTGCACATGTGGCAGAAAGACGTATGTGGCCAGACAGGCCATGCGGCCGGACAGCCCATACGGCTAGACAACCCATGCTGCTACCCCTTAACCCACCACAACTCCCCCTCTTTATATCCCCACCTACCACTCTCTCTCTTCATTACCACCACTATTAATTTCCTTCTTCTTCTTCTTCTCCTTCCTCTACACAACTCTTCTAACCCTAGGCAAGTGCATCTTACCACTACATGAGGACCCTCTTTTCTTTGTCCATTTGCTAGTTTAGGACATGGAGATCAACATTAGTTCTTGGGTTTTTATGATTTGGAGTCTCTATTGATGTAGGTCTAAGTTATTGCTATTTTTGGATTTTACATGTTTTGATCCATTTTGGTTGGTTTTCTTTGAGTTCTGATGTTTCCATGTGGAAGAGCCTTCAGTTTCTCCCAAGTTGGAACTTTAGAAATCTGGATTTGGAGTTCGGATGGCCAAGTTATGAACTTGTGAAGCTTTGGGTTCTTCGTTGGTGTTCTTGCTGTTTGGAGAAGACAGTGAGCAGTGTGCAGAGCTGCTTAGCTTACGCACACTGAGCTACGCGCGCTCTTTAGCGCTGCGTATGCAGGCTTGAGTACGCTTCCTGTTGGAAGCGTGTCTCCTTGAGTGTGCATGACTTTTACGTACACTGCTCCCTTGAGTGTGCGTGACTTTCACGTACACTGCTCCCTTGAGTGTGCATGACTTTCACGTACACTGCTCCCTTGAGTGTGCGTGACTTTCACGTATGCTGCCTCCCTTGAGCGTGCGTGACTTTCACACACTGCTCCCTGTAGCGTGCGTGACTTTCACACACTGCTCCCTGTAGCGTGCGTGACTTTAACGTATGCTGCCTCCCTGTAGCGTACGTGACTTTCACACACTGCTCCCTATAGCGTGCGTGACTTTAACGTATGTTGCCTCCCTATAGCATGCGTGACTTTTACGTATGCTGCCTCCTTGTAGCGTGCGTGACTTTCACACACTGCTCCCTGTAGCGTGCGTGACTTTCACGTATGCTGCCTCCCTTGAGCGTTCGTGACTTTCATACACTGCTTCCTGTAGCGTGCATGACTTTCACGAACACTGCTCCCTGTAGCATGCGTGACTTTCACACACTGCTCCCTGTAGCGTGCGTTACTTTCACGTACACTGCTCCCTGTAGCGTGCGTGACTTTCACGTACACTGCTCTCAGCGTGCGTGACTTTTCGTACGCTGCTTCCCTGACCCCCTTGTTAACCCATTAGCTCTTAGAGTTTTGGTCTTATTTCTTTAAGCTTGGCTTTTCTATTGTCCTGTATATTGATATTTTATTAGATATTTTATATCCTTACGCCTTTTGTCATGAACTTGATTTTACTTAATATGTTTAGAATAACTATTGTACATTGCATGATATGGCAAGGAACTAGCATAACACGACAGTGACCCGTAGTGGTGCACTCCTGACATGACCAACCTGACATGATAGTGGCCCGTCGTGGCGCACTCCTGACAAGTACCCTGACATGATTTATCTTGATAACTTAACTTGACTTGCCTTGACACCGTGGGTGGTTCTTCGTGCTTGCTTGTTAAATCCACTTGTCCTGTCTTGTATCATGTCTAGGATGGGATTCCTGAGTACCACGGTCAGGAGCACCTACTAAAATGGATTAAGGTTAATAACTAGAATAACTCAGTAGTCATGAAGAGATGACACAGCTACAGGCAATCCCGTTACCTGGGCGCTCTTGGGATCTGTAGCCTACCGTCGAGTAGGGCACATTTCCAGCGCACCGTCGAGTGTTGCACCCTCTAAGTCACCTAAGGGTACATTTGTCTCCCGGTCGATGTACCCACCTGAATTCAACCCCTAATTTTCGACCTGGGTAGCCTGGATGGTCTGCAGGTCTTGTGGCTGTGGAACAATCTCACTGCATCTTGTTAGTAATTAGGCCTGTGATAACCCTAGTTAGTTAAAGTAGTAAGCCGTAGTATCTGCTTGGCCGTGATTGATTGAATGAGGTATAACCAGTCTAGCCATGTCTTGATCCAGTACAAGATTGCTCCCTGTCCTGATTTCTTACATTATTATCTTGCCGATAAATGGTGGAAAACCAAGTTCTGTTCAGATGAAGGGTTACAACATCGGTCCTTGTTTGGTTTACGGGTTGTAACCTGGCTATCGGAATAGTCCCATGGTTATCTCGTCGTATATCACCCTGCCATGTTTTCATAAATTCTAGTTCTTAATATTATATCTTCTTATGTTAATGCTGGCTTTTGTTCTTATTTCGTGGCCCCCTTGTGGCACTTGCTCTTTCTGGGGTTGACCCAGCTGGTTTTGTGTGGCCAGATTTCAGAGCAGCTCCCGAGGATCTACCAAGCTTCCAGCCTAATGGTGAACACTAGACGGAATTCGGGCCAAGAGTGGGTTTTCTATTTTGTTTCGCTCACTCTATTGTAAAAATTATTCTTTTGAGGCGTTTAGCCGATGAGCACCTGTTAGCTCGATGCACTTTACTTACTGTCTGCCTACGGGCTGTAAACATGATTGACAAATCCTAGGGTTGATCATGTACGACTAAACTCTTGCTAGTCCTAACATTTTGTAACGACTAGCTTCATGATCAGCTGAATATATAATATTTGGGACGCCTTATTATTGTATATTTAATGATCATACATCTTGCGACTTTACTTACTTGCTGTGATTGAGACACTAGGCTTGTTTATGACCATAAGAGACTGTTGGCTTGTAGAAAACCCTCACATATCTAGACAGTCGTGACCGTATATCGAGGTGGTTTCCATTTCAATATACGTAGCTGGCTATGTCTGCCCCCGCTCTCCAGTATTCTGGTTCTGGGGCGTGACACATGCGGCTAGGAAGTCCATGCGGTTAGGAGATACATGCGGCTAGGAAGTCATACGGCTAGGAAGCCCATGCGGCCAGGAAACCTATGCGGTCAGAAGAGCTTATATGAACATAGCCATGCTTCTTATTCAAAGTATTTCAATTTTGCAAATTGAAAACTTTGAAGGGGGCTTGTAGAAGCATGGAAAAGAACAGAGAAAAGCCCATGCGGCTCCAACAGAAGGATCCTTATGCGGCTCAGAAACTTGTTAATGACTTATGCGGTTCAAAATCCTTTAGAGCCTCATGCGGCTCGGACAGCCCTATGCGGCTCAGAAAAAGAGCCACGTGGCCCTAAACAGTTCTCATCTACAGCTGGCCATAAAGTGACTGCTCCCATTAAATGCTCTGACATAAAGTGATAACTCTGACATCAAAAGCTGAAATGATGAACTCTGAGATGACGGCATATTCTTCAGGAAACGAAGGAAATCTCCTATGTAGCTGGCACGATCCACCAACTCCAAAGCTTCCTATGCGGCTGCCACCCCCCCATGCGGCTGATGCTATCATGCGGCTCGGATCGTGGAGACCGTCGTCATGCGGCTCAAAGAATCTACCCCATGCGGCCGCTGTTCTCATGCGGCTCGGACTGAAGGGATCAACTCTATGCGGGTCAAATACTGTGAGGCCATGCCCATGCAACCTTGACACTTGGCTAGTCTTATACGGCTCCAATGGAAACCACCCCCATACTGCTCAGATTTCAGAGGCTACACCTATACGGCTGCCACCTTCATGCGGTTCAAAACCTAAGAAGCTACCCTCATGCGGCTGTGGCGGTTATGACACGTGGCAGAAGATCAGTTTCCCCGTAATGATGGTTAGACAGGTGGCATTAAATAAATCAAGATTTATCAACAAATCCCAACAACCAGATTTAGTGCAATCATCATAATTACCCGAATCAAAGCAGATTTATTACAATCACACGGATTAAACATGTGGCAGTAGATCCAAGCTTCCAAAGATTTATGACAATCAGCATTAATTGACCATACAAATTTGGCGCAATCAAGAATCAATAGCCCAGATGTAATGCAATCACAATTAATGGCCCAGATGATTGGCCGTCGACTTTTGAAGGGACAGTCATTACAAACCCTAATGATCACACCCCAATCCTATAAATAGCAATGTGCCATTCCTTTGCAAGAGATCCTCGATCAGAAACCGAAAAAAATATAGCAAGGTGCCATTCCCTTGCAAAAGAGATCCTCTCCAGCCGGCTGGACACACAGAGAGACAAAGGCACGCACAGAATAGTCTTCCCATCTTGAGAGCATTTTTTCATCAGAGCCAAGGCTACGTCTGATCGTCCAAGGAGTAAGACAGAGCGGTCGTCGCTTTCCCGAGCCTCTACCGTCACCCTCCAGAATCAAAACTAAACAATCGTACTTAGATTACTGTACCTAGGTTTTCGTCCCTAGGCTTTCTTTGTACGAGCGTGTTTGTATTGTAAAGTAAAAGTCCAATCCTCTCATATAATTGTTTTGTTCTTTTATAATCAATGGCGAACACACATGATAAGGGTGTAGATCACATAACCAAATAAATACTTCTCCTACCCTAATCAGTACACAAGGATCTGTCCAGGTTATGTTATTGCACATGAAAGTAGTGTGTCACATGGATAGCTAGTCCACATGAACACTGGGTTATACATGAAGGCTCACATGATCATGAGTGTACATGAATGTCACATGAGTATACATGAATAAATACGAATAGAAAGAGTAGACGATACACATGATAAAGTACATGAGTACAATATACCCGATGTGTCCGAGGGGATAACATCGCTTGAAGAGATCTATATAGTACTAATTCACGATAACATCGTGACAACAACAAGTAAACTATTCTATAACAAGTAAATATGTCCAAGCAAGAATGAAACGATCAGAGAATGTACTCGCCTGGTAATCCAAGCTGCTGATGAGGAAGTGTAAATGTACTGGAGTGATGTAATCCTATTTAAAATAACCATAAGTCACAACATGGTCCAAAATATCATAGGAAAGGTAAACAATGCAATTCTACATAATTTTAGGTCAAAGTGAACATTGGTCAACTCAGGTCAAACCTGGTCAACTATAAGTCAACTAGTCCGTTTACTAATTTTTAGGTCAAGCACAAGTTTCCAAGTCATTCTAAGTTCTTTTGAGTCCATTTGGATCAAGTTTGACCCAAAGTTGACTTTTGTCAAATTGGTCAATTTGTCGGTCGACTCGACCATTCTAGGCTCATTGGGTCAATCCTAAACTAACTCAATACTCCCTAGGCTAGAGGTCATTATATATATATATATATATATATATATATATATATATATATATATATATATATATATATATATATATATCATTCATTCAAATAATATATATATATATATATATATATATTATTTGAATGAATGATATATATATATATATATATATATATATATATATATATATATATATATATATAACCATACTTGTGAAAAGAGGTTTGTGTGGGTGTGTGTCGACAAGGGACTGTTGTGAGAGTTCAAAACTGAGAACAAAAGCAAATAATTTAACTATAAGACTATACCATATATATATACATATATACCTACATCTATCATAAAGTAACTTATACATATATATTGGCATATACACAAATACACATATAAGTAAAGGAAGTTGGTCACACGAATGGGGAATGAAACTCGACTCTAAGATTACGTATCTCACTAACTCTAAAATGCAAATATTTATATACATATAGCTATATATATGATATATATATATATATATTTTTTTTTATATATGATATATATATATACACACACACACACACACACATATATATATATATATATATATACATAAAAAGGAAAAACCCAAATATATACATAAATAGTAGATAAAATAGGGTATAAACCCAACGACCACTCACTACAATTCCAGAACTTAATTAATCTATCATAAACTCAGAAATTATCAATAAAATCTCAGAAAATCAAATTATGACAAAAATCAATTCAATATATATATATATATATATATATATATATATATATATATATATATTCGAAACCTGAAAACTCAACTCGAGATCCAAATCGCAAAATACCCAACTAGAACCCGCGAAACTTGGCAAACACGAAGGTGTCTATGTGCGTGACATGTTCGGGTACTCACAAGGTCGAACCAGTGTCTGTATTATGTCCACGGAGTGCGTATCAGAAAACTGGATACGTAAGTTGGAACGTGTATGTGTACGTGTGTTTCGCCCAATTGGACGTCGCACACAACGTAAGAAGCCTCGTGATCGTGCACGTGGCTAGTTAGGGTCCCGGGCTGGGTCTAGGATACACTGACACAATACTACTTCGTGTCTACGCGACACATCCACGCGGATCACGTGCAGCCTGTGCGTGCACGCGTGTGCGTGCCCATGGGCACGTGTCGAGCCACGTGGCTCACGACACAAACCACGGTACGACTCAGGATCGAGTCTCTGGGTAGTCCAGGTATAAGGCTTTGTGCTCGTGCTCCTGGAACGGGTCTTCGATGCGTCATGTTCGCGTACGAAGGCCGTGTCAGCGGTACTTTTCAGTCGCGTGCATAATACGGGCTGAACCATACACGTTAAATTTCTCCACGCACGTTCCACGAAACATCGTGAAATTTTAAAGCATGTTGGTAAAGGTTTCCCCCATGCGTCCATAAAATTTCACACAAAACGGAGCCTTGTGCGTCGAGTTATGACGCACAGACAGCAGGGCATGCACGGGGCCATGCACGGGCCTCGTGCACGCGTGTCCGTGTCCGATTCGGACACTGAAATCGTGTCGATTCCAGATCCATCTTCACAAAAGTTGTTACAAATAATATTAGCAAGGAATTCGTAAAAAATAGAACTAACAAGTGTTTAAAGAGAATTACCTAATGAGCCTAGAATGGTCAAGTCGACCGACAAGTTGACCAAGTTGACAAAAGTCAACTTTGGGTCGAACTTGATCCAAATCGACTCAAAAGAACTTAGAATGACTTGGAAACTTGTGCTTGACCTAAAAATTAGTAAACGAACTACTTGACTTATAGTTGACCAGTTTTGACCACAGTTGACCAAGGATGACTTTGACCTAGAAGGACCTAGAATCATGTAGAATTGCATTGTAGACCTTTCTTATGATATTTTAGATCATGTTTGTGACTTATGGTTATTTTATATAGGATTACATCACTCCAGTTAAGTTACACTTCCTCATCAGCAGCTTGGATTGCCAGGCGAGTACATTCTCTGACCGTTTCATTCTTGCTTGGACATATTTACTTTTTATAGACTAGTTTACTTGTTGTTGTCATGATGTTATCACGGATTAGTACTATATGGATCTCTTCATGCGATATTATCCCCTCGAATACATCGGGTATATTGTGCTCATGTACTTTATCATGTGCATCGTCTACTCTTTGTATTTATATTTATTCATGTATACTCATGTGACATTCATGTACACTCATGATCATGTGAGCCTTCATGTATAACCCAGTGTTCATGTGGACTAGCTATCCATGTGACACACTACTTTTATGTACAATAACATAACCTAGACAGATCCTTGTGTACTGATTGGGGCAGGAGAGTATTTATTTGGTTATGTGATCTACACCCTTACCATGTGCAACTCCAAACTAGATTAAGTCATGTACAACCAAAGCCAGTTTACATAACCAGATTGTGCTCTATATCACGTAGTTAGTTCAGTTATCTTATTATATCATGTATATATATTTCCATATATCATGTTCTCTTTTACAGTCTCATTTATTTACAGTAGTTCATGTATATTATTCTATAGCTTGTTTCATATTTCCTTTCATGTTATGATCTGTGTGAGAGATATGTATTCGTTCCTGTCCTGACTGGACCTGTTGAAAATATTACAGATGATAAGGATTGCTGCGATACTTACTATGGAGCAGGCCTAGTTGACACAGGTGACCTAGAACCTCAGCAGGATCCAGTAATCGCTGAGGACTTGCCATTAGCTTAGTCTAGACTCTCTGTTGAGATTATCTTATCATCTTTTTTCCATCTTAGTTTGTGATTGAGATTACTTTATATATTGTTATTCTGTCAGAGCATATTCTAGATTGTGTTAGATGTTGTGACCTAGGACAGTATTCTACCACCGACACTACGTCGTAGGCTAGACATACCCACTACTCGTGCCCTTACACTGGTTATGGGTCGTCACACATTTTTAGTGGTGGCCCATGCAGGTCTTCGTCGTAACTAGTGTAATTTCGTACTAGTACTCGAATTAGAGTATCATACAGCCTGCAGTAGGATATAGGATATAAGTTAAGGTACTCAATCACATTAGGAAAACTCTTATCTAATTCTTACTGCTAATTACCTTCTTTTGAAAACAAACTATCCTCCTTTGATTATATTACTTCTTTCTCAGTAATTGATTCGTTGTTTGATCTGTCTTCAGGATAGTGGAGACACGATCGCAACGCTCTGGCCTAAGGGATACCGTTGAGAGGTCTGCCACTTCTCGGCCGACTTAACAAGACCCTGGGACCACAGTACCTCTTGTTCCAGCCCAGGTGGGACCGTCTGTAGCTTTTGGGGGTGCTCCTCCACTGGTTCCGAGTACTACCCCAGGAGTTCAGGGGATGCTACCACCGCCGCCTCAGGGTAGATTTGATATGGTGCAGTTCTTTGCCTTCATGTAGCAGATGATGGAGACTCAGCGGCGCCAGACGGAAGATATGAGTCAGTGCATTGACAATGCCCATCAGCTAGCCATGGTGGCAGTAGAGAAGATGGCTGCCCAACCACAGGAAGGGCAGATACAACCGTACCAGCAGAGGACTTCGGGCATTCAGGACTTCCAGAAGATGCGGTCGTGAGACTTCAAGGGTACCGAGGGTATCCTATATATCGCTGACTGGATCGAGCATATAGAGGAGATCTTTCGCCTCGCGGAGATACGAGCTAGACTTCAGATAGAAGCAGCGGGCAGCCAGATACAGGACCTTGCCCGCACATGGTACCAGACCGACCCTAGGGTTGGTACAGAGGGGCAGATTTGGGAGTCTTTCAAAAAGCTTTTCAATGAAAAGTTCTTCCCGACACAACACTTGGCACCTTGGAGACACAGTTCGAGAACCAGGTTCAGGGGGACAAAATAGTAGGGGAGTACGCCAGAGAGTTCTGTCGCCTAGGCAGATTTGTGGAGGGCTTTAGCGAGACAGTGAAGGCTAGGGGGTTCAGGAAGGGCTTGGTTGAGGAAGTCAAGTCCTTGACCAAGAGCAACAAAAATGCTACTTTTGAGGAGATTCTGTTGGAAGCTATAGCCGCGGAGGACGACCTTGAACTGAAGTCGAAGAGAGGTCATGATTCATATGGAGCCAACGGCAGTAGGGGCCTGGCCAAGAGGCCCCATTATCAGCAGCAGCAGCAGCATCAACAGAAGCCTTTTCAGCAGTAACGGCATCAACAGAAGCCTTTTCACCAGGCACCTAGACAGCAACAAGCCATCAGTTGCACTTTCTGCAAGAAGCCAGGACATGTATGGAATGAGTGTAGAAAGAGGTTAGGCAAGTGCCTACTTTGTGGTGCAGCAGAGCATCAGTTGAGGGATTGTCCTATGGCTGCGGGATGTACAGCTCAAGGAGCAGGAGCCAAGGCTCCGGTAGTGCAGCAGAAGGGACCATTGCATACTCAGCAGCAGAAGTTCATGCAGCACCGCAGCAGGCCAGAGGAGGTCAGCAGGGGCAAGCTTTCTCCATAGCAGCTGAGGAGTTTGAGCCAGTAGGAGACCTTATAGAAGGTTCTGTTCTTATCTACTATTTTTTCGCATTCGCATTATTTGATTCGGGTGCTTCGAATAGCTCTGTGTCTGTATTATTTGCTGTTAGACACCAGCTTTCTTCTGAACCATTGCCTAGGACTTACAAGATCATGACCGGGGGTGGTATCATCCTCGTCCGTGATGTTTGCAAGGATCGAAGAGTAGTTCTGGGAGGCCGTGAACTGGATGTGAGTACGCTCGTAATGCTATTACCGAACTACGATATTATACTCGGTATGGATTGGTTGAGTAGGCACCATGCCAGTATAGACTGTCGCGATGGTAGTGTTCTTTTCAGAGTGCCAGGAGAGCCAGAGTTCGAGTTCACTAGACGGGAGATGGAGCAGAGCAGCAGAGTTTTCTTCATAGTTTTAGTAGAGGAACAGAGCGTACCACATCCATTGATAGCTGAGTTTATGGATGTACTTCGGAGGAGTTACCAGTATTACCTCCAGACAGAGATGTGGAGTTCTCTATAGATTTGGTGCACAGCACAGAGCCGATATCTCAGCACGTCTATAGAGTGAACAATAGTGAGCTTGTCAACCCCTTGACCAAAATTTTTATCCTAGTTATAGAATTTTATACCATTCTTTATTGTCTTAAATATATTTTTCCATGTCTTATAGCTTTGTTTCACTTAAAAAATCAATAAAGGACCAATGGGTAATAAAATGTTTTGACAGGGCCCATTATGCAAAAAGTCATTATTCAAATATTTCTATTCAATCGAAAACTCAACTGATATATACGAATTCGATTTGAATTCAACAACCTTAGCTAAGAGCAGATCAAATTCGAATCCTTCCATCCAATCTTTTCATTACCTCAAGTTTATCAAATTAGATGTATTTATAATTAGCAGTCAACCATCAGATCTGGAAAAACCCTAAACATCCTCATCTCCTTTCCATCGCTAAAGGCAGTCGAGCAAGGAATCGGAGGAGCATTCGAGTGTTCATAACCCGACCTCAATCGGTACATAACCTTGTTCTTTATTTTTTTGCAGTTCTTGAATATACGCACATAAGTGTTTGAGGTTATGTCTAAGAGGATCAAGGAGTTGCTGTCAATAGGTAAACTCTAGACCCTATATATAGGAGTAGCTGGGAGCATGCGTCCTCATATCAAGATTTCGTGATAGGTTATTATTCCATCAATAATTACCATTAGTTCATATGAATAATGTTTGATTTTACTATAGAGCATCTAAACCCAATGTGCACAAAATGACATGGTCGGGGGAGGAATAAAGGGGAACAAAGAATGGTATGTACAGGTAATGTACCTGGCAAACTAATATAGGATTGGGTTATGGGTTCCTGAACTCGAGCAAGGGGTTAGTATCAAGAATAGCCAAGTATGGGACTGTGGTTCCTTGTTATACTAAAGACCATGTCTTGGTTGATCCATGAATACTCCTGAGATTTGTCAGAAATCAGTAGAAGACATGTAAGTTCAGTTTTGAATACCCGGGCATAGCTACCAATATAGGTAACAAAACATAACATGAATTATTTGACTAGCATACTCAGGAAGGACACATGGATTTTCCTGTATCCTACTGATACTAACATGTGGGTGTCCTTCTTTATATCAATTCGATATTTCTGCCATGGGCCAATTTCCTAGTACCTGGCGCCTAGACTACTCAGTAGTATGTATTGTTGTTACTTGTTCTTCCTATATGTCTCTCTTGATAAGGATAGTAGGATGTGGGTTCAGATGATTCGATGGACCAAGGTTCTTATACCTATAGATATCAGTTAGATAGCTGGGTGGAAATTTTAGGTCTGTATATACAATACAGGTCATTGGTTTCAGCTAGAAGTAACATCAGAACAAATGAATGTCCCGCATACATGTTCAGTAATGGGTCAGGTTTGTGATGTCGTCCTACATATTGCAGTGTTTGCCATCTTCCTACGTTGCCCTGTATTCATGTCCATACTACTTGTAAATGCCCATATGTTCATATCCTGGGACAAATAAGTCTACTCCAAAGAGTTGTCTAATTAATTGCCCTATCTCTTTTAATCTTGTACCTGCCATTTGAGGATCAGCCTTGGGGCTAAACTTGCAGAGCATTCTTGTTCTGTGGTTAGGTTCAGTCATATATATTTGTATCAGCCCAATGTTGAACCCATATCAGTTATAGGGTTAATATGGATCAGTCATGCAGCCTGGAGTGTCTATTAGCTACCTACTATTCAATCCAATGTTTTTTTTAGAAGGGCAGTCCACACTATCATGTTCAGTCTATGTTTGACATTAGATCAGCTCCTCAAATATTAGACCACATACCTTCATTTCTTAGGCTATGTGAAGCCAGTCCCTGCATTATTTGTTTGTCCTGCATCACCAAGTAGCAGCCTCTACATTCCAGTCCCTCTTAAACCCAACTCCTCAAATTAGGACCTTAAGCTGGCATCTTAGAGTAGCTCAGCAGGGGACAGGGAAGGGACAGGTCAGCAGGTTGCAAGTTTCTCTGAGCTAACTAGGAAAGCAACAGGAGTTGGACGGCCAAATATATTGCAAGGTTATTGTATATATATGTAACTGTCCTGAACTAGATTGTGCATATAGGTTTCAGTAGCAGTCTTTACCTCTATCTCCTACTGCTATACTAAATGGAAGTAATTGTTCAAGGGAGAGGCATGTTTATGTGTGGTCGAAAGGAGGAAATGAGATTTGGGTATCAGGAAACTGAAATACAGGTAATTATTAGAGTGTCAAGGGTAAGGAGATATGTTGGATATCCCTAAAATATGAGAGCAGTTCGACTTTGAGATTGAAACATGCACACACCATATCAGTCTGGGATTATGCATTATAGGTCACTAAACATACAAGTACAGTACTGATACCAATATGTACATGTTTATTGCCAATGGGAAAACCTGTATGATCAAGGAAAGACTAGTGCCTAGGGAGAACTGTTGGATTTGGGGGAAAAACATGTAAGTTAGTATCAGAGGTAGCAAGGGACATTAGTGTAGCAGTTGGGATATAGCATGTGAGCAAGTCAATAAGTGTAGGAAAATGTATTAAGGTATAGGGGTGATATCAGTTGTTGCATAAGTATCTCATGTAGGTATGGGACTAGGTACCTAAAGAGGAAAACCTTAAAAACTATAACTAAGGATTAAGTTTATTTCTAACAGACATAAGATCCAGGTGCCATATAGATGACCATAGAACATGGGAACATATAAGGCTAATAGTTAGTAGGCAAGGTTGTCTCTTTTAAATTCTAAATTTATACCTATTAATTTAAACTCTACAACAGGTTCTGTGGATTTTGACTCAGCAGTTGACCCGAGCCAGCAGCTCAGGACCATAGGCAAGTATACCTTGCCTTTCTTACAGCTTTACTTACATGCACTGTCTTTTCATTATCCAGTTTTTCTATCATTATTGACATGTTTTATTCATATCTTGCTAGTATTTTATTTCATTGATACATAGCCCTTGTTCATAATTAGCCTTATGTTTTATTTAACGTGTTCGCACTGGTGTCTTGATTGACTCATGTCGTGGGTCGAAAAGTCATGAACTGAACTACTATACCTCCTTATCTTGAAATCTTGAAGCTAACCTGCGAGTCCACACTAGGGGCGAGGGTTAGTAGTTATCCGTGTTTTGATTCCTGAAGCTAACCTGCGAGATTACATTAGCGGTGAGGGTTGGTAGTTATTGGTCCACACCTGCGAGTCCATACTATGGGCGAGGGTGATTTCTGAAGCTAACCTGCGAGTCCACACTAGGGGCGAGGGTTAGTAGTTGTTCAAACCTGCGAGTCCATACTAGGGACGAGGGTTTGAGTATTCGATTTGGTTATCCATTGACATCATGACATGAGTTCTCTCGTCCTCGTTCAGCAGTTTATTTATGCGTAGTCAGTGTACAGGTTCATATTTTATCATTGCTTACTTTTAATCGTTTATCCTGTATTTTTCTCCATGTATGATAAACTGTTAGAAAAGCTCGTTTTTATGTATCTTTCTAGTCCTCTGAGGACCTGATGATCTCTTTAGGTTTAGCCAAGTTTGAACCAGGAGCACACGAGAGAATTTGAGTCAGCTTCAGACTACGGTGCCTTGCAGTGGACGTTGTCTCGATTAGCAGGTTGTATTCAGATAGTATATTTTATTTATTTATTTCTCTTTCAGTCTATTGGTAGTGGATTTGCGTCTACCGGACGTGACATTGATTATTGGAAGCATTCAGTTTATCTTATTCAGTTTTATTGGTATTCATTGATCTTGGTTGATTCGTTGTTATTCTGTGGATAAGATAAATAGATTGCCGTGACTTGTGTATATTAGACAGCATTCTACCATCGACACTGCGACGTAGGCTGGGCTTGGATACGCTTTGTATCCGAAATACGGGTGCGGGTCGTGACAAGTTTTTTTGGTGGCCCATACAGGTCTACGTTAATCACTACGGTTACGTAACTGTACCATCATGAGCCTGCAAATAGAAATAGAATCATAGATCTCATCCACGTGTCTTGGCTCCTTATTGATCTCTATCTTTGATTGTTCATTAAAATCCTCGACTTACATCCAGCTTGAAATTATTCAACGGCTAAAGTGGTTTCCTTGTTACAGATAAGATGGACTCTCAAGACAGGAACAACGCTTCCCTGACCACTCCACCGACTGCAGGAGGCTTCATCACATACATGACCCTACCAACACAAGGAGGCCAGCTCACTCAAATGAGCAATCAGTCGCAGCTCTCGAGATTCTGCAGAGACGACATTCCAGCACCTCCGTAGACTCCACCACCAGCACCCGTTCTATTACCAGCATCTGTCCCACCGCCGGGGGTTCCACATCCAGTACCAGCTATGCACCTAGCACCAGCAATGTATCCAGTATTTGCCATACACCTACCGTCGGTGATGTATCCAGCCCCGACGATGTATCCAGTACCTGTTGTGCCTTCGCCACCAGCACTGGACAATGTCACACTCCTCGGGATCTTCCAGCAGCAAGCCAACATGTTATGCGATACCTTGAGAGAGTCTCTTCAGATTAGAGATGCTTCGCGACAGCGCCCTGGGACGTCCAAGAACTTCATGGACCTCCGGCCAAGGTAATTCTATGGGACGGAAGGGATTCTCTACGCTGACGAGTGGTTGGATAACGTTGAACGATACATGAAGATGGTCCGAGTCCTAGAAGATTTGAAGATCGAGTCAACCAGTGGACAGCTTTTCGATATCGCACGGACGTGGTACCAAAGCGAGCCCCGATTTTATGCTCCAGATGCGACTTGGAAGGAATTTAAGCGACTATTCAAGAAGAAGTTCTACCCATACGTGGCACGAGAGGCGTTAATGAAACAGTTCGAGCACCTAGAGCAGGGCAACCATACCGTCGACTACACATCAGAGTTTTCTCGCCTCAGCCGCTTCGCGGAGAACTTGGTCAGCACCCCTGAAGACAAGGCACGATGATTCAAGAAGGGACTATCTTATTAGATTCGTCTAGCCATCGCCACCAGTCAAGCCGCCACTTACGAGGAGATTCTAGAAGTCGTCCAAGCTGTAGAAGAAGAACTGAGTCACAAGCCGAAGAGGAATCGAGATGCATTTGGAGGGGGCAACAACCAATCAACACCGGCGAAACATCCCAACATTCCAGGGAAGACCTCAGCGCAACACCATCAACAGCAGCCACAAGAAGCCCCACGTCAGGTCCAAGATGTTCCCACCTGCCAGTATTGCTCGAAGAAAGGCCACACTCAAGAAAATTGTTGCGACAGATTAGGGTTGTGTTGGACTTGTGGATCCAACCAACACTTGTCTCAAAATTGTCCGAAGAGGAACGCTAGCGGCCCACCACTACCATCCGCACCAGGAGGGCAAGCTTTTCCTATGATCGCAGAGGATGCGGCAATACCACAAGGAGTAAATGGCAGAGATTTTCAGTAGATTATAGTGGTAGCATTGATTTTGACTTGCGAGAAATCGTAATAATTCTATAGCAAACTGTTAAACTATTTCCTTCTAGTAGAACACGGCTTCTTAAATTTTGAGGACGAAATTTGTTTAAGGTGGGTAGAGTTGTCAACCCCTTGACCAAACTTTTTATCCTAGTTATAGAATTTTTTACTATTCCTTATTGTCTTAAATATATTTTGCCATGTTTTATAGCTTTGTTTCACTTAAAAATATCAATAAAGGACCAATGGGTAATAAAATGTTTTGACAGGGCCCATTATGCAAAAAGTTATTATTCAAATACTTCTTTTCAACCGAAAACTCAACTGATATATACGAATTCGATTTGAATTCAACAACCTTAGCTAAGAGCAGATCAAATTTGAATCCTTCCATCCAATCTTTTCATCACCTCAAGTTTATCAAATTAGATGTTGTAACGCCCAAGTCCCAAAATACATGGGACCAGATACGTATCATGCCAGCTGTATACATACGAGAATAAGAGATGTTCGTATGTATACATAAGCTGTGAAATATGGAAATCCATGACAAAATAAATCTCATCCATAATTACTAAGGTTTAATGATATGATCAAATAGTCATTTGTACAAACGTTAGACGGAGACATATTCGCTACGAAAAAATTTAAATTAGAAGAAATGTATAAATAAATGATTTGGTCAAGCGAAGCAAATGACGAGTCCAAGAACAATCATCACGAAGAAAGGAATGGCCATAGCTAGAGCACCTGCAAGAAACCACGAAACACACACCTGGAGAAATCACCGGGTCCTCAGAGGGACATAACAAAACACATAATTATAGAAGCATGGAAAATACTAAAGAAAATAACTCATGCGGCCAAGAAAGACCCATGCGGCTCAGAAAATGCATGCGACTCAGGGAGTCATGCGGCATAAGGAGTTATGCGACCGGAGGCATTCCATGCGGCTCAGAAGACACGTGGCGTGACAGTGCTCCCCTCCGATCCATGCTGCATTAATTGCTTTGACGGCTGACCCCTCTGAAAAGTTAACAGACCTGACACCAAAGCAGGTAATTATGACTCTGTCATGATGATGAATCTCTAGGAAAGAGAAAGAAATCTCTGACACGATCCCCCGAGAACAACAAAATGCCACGTGGCCCTGCCATGTGGGTGTGCTTATGCGGCTCGAAGTGAAAACTTCCCATGCTGTTCAGAGTAAAGCTGTCCCATGCGGCTCGAGTGGAATTATCCCTATGCGGCTCAAGAAGATCATGCCCATGCGGCTCAAGCAGACACACCATTATGCGGTTCATGCGGCTCATCATATGGTTCAGAAGTCTGAAGGAGGGGGCCACTGCCCAGACAACCCTGACACGTGTCCCAAGTCTTATGCGGCCCAAAATCCATGCGTCCCAAATCTCATGCAGCCCAATTTGCATGCGGTTCAAGTCTCACCATTGGCTCTCAGGACACGTGTCCTTAGCCGATCAATCTCCCAGATTTATGGCAATCCAAGATCGGGTCGAATCCCAATGATCTGGGGCACGTGGCAGGAGAATAAATTTGATTTATTCGCAGATATGAGAGAATCATTATAAGGAAGATTTATGCCAATCAGCATTAATTGCTAATGGGGATTTGGTGTAATCTACCCTTAATGGTTCTGATTCGTCACAATCAGAAACGAACGGCCTAGATTGATCAATCTCCTAGCCGCCGCTATCTCCAAGAGCTAATCATTGGCAACCCTAGCGATCACATCCCACTATTATAAATAGCAAGGTGCCATTCCCTTGTGATATAGAGAGATATATACAAAAAAAGAAGCCAGAGAAGAATACGTATACACAGAGAGACTTCCCTCATAGTCAGAGAGAGAATATACACAGAGAGAGAGAAGCCAGGAGAGCAATCAGAGAGAGAGCAAGAAGGCATTTCTTCGTCAACGACCAAGCAGATCTTCCCCGAGTCAAGGCTGCGTACCGATCGTCCAAGGAGTAAGGCAGAGCGGCCGTCGCTTTCCCGAGCCTCTATCGTCACCCCCCAGAATCTAAAATAAACAATCGTACTTAGACTGCTGTACCTAGGTTTTCGTCCCTAGGCTTTCTTTGTACGAGCGAGTTTGTATTGTGAGTCTAAGTTCAGTCCTCCGATAATTGTTCTGTACTTTTACAATCAATGGCAAACAATAATATCATGCCAATAAATTGAATAATAAAAGCTCAACAGAAAAGTATGCATGAGTAATGGTTCCTAACCATTCTATGTGGAATGCACTTTAGAGGACAACGTTCTACGCTGGTGCTGTGACGAATTCACGCAAGCAAACAATAAAGAGTGGCAAACAAGTAGTGCTCATCCGAGACACTATCGGCCGGGTAACACGTAGCGCTCATCCGAGATACTATCTCCCAAATATTTGTAAAAATAAATATAGCCCCTACGCTAGTAGTTGTCCCCTCCCCCCCAATGATACTATACGTGTGTCGTAACCATAACACACAAACACATGTTGTTTCCACCACACTGTTTAATCCTTAATAACTGCCAAGTCTTCTACACAAATCTATTAGCAGTTATATCCTAACGTACGGCCTGTACGTACCGATGTACGGTCGGTACGCAAGTCCGAAGCTATATGTGACTCACAACTCACACCCAAGCCGTGGCACATCGTGACGGTTTATGAGATGCTCTAAACATATGGTAGTCCCTTAACTCTAAGCCAATTGCATAAAATATAGTAATTTGCATCTACATATAATTTAGAAAGAAATAACTTGAAAATAAACAAAACATGCATGATATTGAGCAGGAAATTTTAACAGTAAAGGTAAGGTGTCTTGCCTGGTAGTGATGCCTGGTGTGCTGCAATGATCTAGATAGCACGGATCGACCTTGGTGTTACAACTACACAAGACGGCCTCCGATGATGGCATGGACTATTCCATCGGGTCCAGAAGAATTAATTTAGCAAAAAAGGATGACAAGGGGAATATTATTGGCAATGAAATAGGAATATGGGCTTAGTCATGGACGGGAGGAATTCTACAAAAAATTGGATAATAAATAATATGTATATAATAATTTAGAGAACTATTTATGATACACTAAAAAATATATTTTGGTACTTAAATGGTTTAGATAAATATTTTGAAAATCTAAAAATATTTTTAGTCAAAACTAAGTTTTGTAAAACTAGAATTTATAGCTAGATAAGCTGTATAAATATATATATATATATATATATATATATATATATATATATATATATATATATATATATATTATAAAATATATATATATATATTTATATTTATATATATATATATATATATATATATATATATATATATATATATATATATATATATATATATATATATTGATACACAAATAAGAATAAAATAAATAGCTTTTTAGGCTCAAACCCCATGATTGTAAAAATATAAATTTGGGTAGAATCTATACTTCCTTAGTTGAAAAAAAAAATTTAGATAATTATTCGTGAGGAATTACTAAAAATCATTTTAGATAACTACTAAAATTTTCTAAATAATATATTTTAAATAGATAGAACATATTATAGCAATAGCGCATAATATTTTGTTACAAAGTAGTTTTTAGAAAAAAAATACTAATGGTGTACTAACAATAGTACGGGTATTAATAACTATGTATGTACCTAATAGTGAAATACATTTAACCAATACTAATAAAGTTAAAATAGTAGTTACAAAGTCCCTTAAGTTTTACCTAGTATAAATACTAATAGTATTAATAATAATAATAATAAAGAAGAAAGGAAAATGAAGGCAAGTAAAATCCACAAAAAAACAAAAAATTTCCTAAAATATTAAGTAGCTATTATCTGCTTTCCTTCTCTGCTCGAAACAAAAGGGTGTATTAATGTGAGAGGGAAGGGAGAGAGGGATGTCTTGGGAAAAGCAGACGAAGAAGAGGAAAAGAGGGAGAAGCGGCGAAAGGAGACTCACCAGAGGGGGAGCGGCGCTGGTGGCGCACGGTGGCTCCCGGTAGCGCACAGCCCACGGCGACGGCGGGTGGCGCTGGACACGACTTCGGAGTGCGCAGAAGGATGCAGGCGCCGCGGAGGAGTCGGCCAGGGCGGAGGAGGCGGTCGGGGGTCTCGACGACTGCAGGGGCGGTCGTGCGAAGCTCGGCTAGATGAAGCTTGCCTCCGGCGTGCGGTGATGGGGGTTCTAGGTTGGGCGGAGCAGCGACGGCGCCGGATCTGCGGCAGCGAAGTCCAAGGAGGCGAGGCGATGGCCTGAGGCTGTGCGCGATGAATCGTGGCAGCCAGAGGATGGAAGGCACGGCCGCCAGAGGAAAAGTCGGCCTGGCATCGCTGTGCGGAATCCACGGCCATGAGGCTGCGCCGACGGCCTGGGAGATCGACGGCAGATCGGCCGGAGTAGCTTTGATGGAGGTACCCCCACGGGACAGCGGCGACGCTCCCTTGGGCCGGCACGGGGCTTCGGCGGACGTCGGGATAGGGTTGTGCTTGCTGATGTCAACGGAAGACTAGACGAGTAGGGGTGAAGCTGGAGGCGGCGTCGAGGTGGATCCGGTCGGGTGGTTCGGCTCAGGGCTCGGTGGAGGTAAGGATCAATTTAATTTCTACGGTGGTGATTGTATTTGGTGGTATTGATAATGGTGGGGGCTTGCGTTTTGCGACCGGGATAGATCGGCCGGAGGCCAGTCGGTCTGGCGGATAGTGGCTGGGATGATGAGGGTCATGATTGTGGATGATGATAACGATGGTTGGGTTTGACGAGAAGGGAGATGGTCGGTGGTGGCCGTGGTGGGGTGATCTGGAGGCGGGTTGTCTGTAGTGGTGGTGGCGATGACGGGAAGGGGCGGTTATGGTGACGATGATGACTGCGATGGGGCTGGCAGTGAGGGGAAGTTGCCGGGAGAGCGGGGATTGGGGTAATTGTAAAAGTGGAATAAGAATTTGGATGGACACCGACACGATGCACATCTGTGAATGGTAGAATTATGGAGGAGTACCTCCCCTATATATAGAAGGTGGGAATTTTCAGTTGGATAGAAAGTTGGGGGATTTAAATTCTCCTATAGATAGTTCATAATTTAATTCAAATTAATTTAAACTCATTTAATACCATCTTAAATTTAAAGCTATTTCAAAATAAGTAAATAAAATCTTTTCTAATTTAATTTTCTCCTATTTAATCAAATATTAAAATAACAAAATCTCAAATATCATTTTCATATTTATAAAATATAGTAATAATTAATTTTGAAAATCACGATAAATATTTAATTATTTGAAATATTGTTTGGTAATAATTAACTCGTTTTTCGTAAATTTGAATAAATTTTTATGTCGCCCGTACAAAAATAATACATACAACAATAATTTTTCTAGCTTATTATTTATAACCTTTTATGAGGAAAATTATGTTTTGAAAACTCCAATGCGACGAGATTTACCACTTTAAGTAATTAAAAAATATTTACTATTTATTATTTATTATTTGAAAAATCAAGTTTCTAAAATAAATATTTTTTTACACAAATATGTACCTCGCACATATTCGCACACGACGAGACATACGAAAATGCGAACTCATACGCGACGTCTAATACAAAAATTCCGTACGCGACGTGCTATACGACTATGCGGCGTACAATACAAAGTAAGAAATTTAATACCAATTTATAAAACTCATAGTAGAAATTTAGGGAGTTTACATCCTACCCAACTTACAAAAATTTCGTCCTCGAAATTTATGAATTACTAGGGAGGTAAGATTGAGGGGGTAGAAAGAGTTATCGATAGGAATTCTTGATTTATCATTGGGAGTGTAGTTGAAAGATATACAACGAAACCAAGCAATTCACAAACTAGATATCTATAATATAAATTGATGGTATAGGTTCGAAATGATTATGTACGTGACCCCCTGTTCAGTATTCAATCGAACTATGCAATTCACATACGCGAATCTCACATAAGTAATAGGATCCATAGCCTCAACATTGAAATTTAAATATATTCTTGCATTTTGATATCAAGACATTGCATCTTTCTATTCTCGTATTTTCCTTAAATCCAAAATTTACTTGAACAACCTTCCTTTCGTCGATTTAAAAAGTGGCTATAAAATTTGCCTTCCTATTTTGGTTATCACCTATTAGAATTCAAATAAACTCCAAAAATTTTGAATCCAATAACTCTTTACTCCACCTTTTATTTAAGATATAACATTATATTTTCCCCGAAGATTGAAATTTACTAATCCTTCGATTACCTTAATTTAATCAGAAAATAGATTTCCATCTTTCGTTATGAAATAGGTCAAATTCTTAATTCATCAAAAAAATTTCAAAATCCTATCCTCAAGGTTCATTCCTTCCTCAGAGTTGAAGTTCAAAACCTTCAATCAATTTCCAAAGTTAAGTCAAATCTAAGGATTTCGTACTCATTTGTCATTGTAAAATTCTCCATAGGCATCATGATAAATTCCTCGAACCTTTTTGTAATTAGCAAGTGTACTATCCTTCGAACATCCCATTTCTTCAAAAGATAATATCACCTTTTCTTAACTTCACCAAATAGCAAAATTAACTCATGTTTTCCAATCATGCAATTATTTTATTTAACTATAACAGTAATCTCTCTATTCTACTTCCTCTTTAACCGAAGGGTGTCATGATTCAGTTCCATAATCATACAAGGAAATCATATAAGAAAAATGTTGCATAACCACGGAGGAAACATAGTAAATATGAGTGAAGTGATTCAATTGAAAGGGAGAGAAGTAGGGGTTGCTAATATTGCAAAAAGATGTTATGCATCCAAGTAAATCAAAATAAGACATGAAAATAAAGGACAATGGTTAAGCAATCAAGTTAAAACACAAGATTTAGCATTTAAGGGATGTAGTAGATCACAATCATGTATTGGGTCGAATAATTTGAGTCGAGGTTGAGCCCATATCTATAGCTAGAAAGTATATTGGTTTCATGGTAAGGGTTATAGTTTAGCTTATTCGACCCGAAAGTCGTATCAAGAAATTAGAGTACAAGAAGACGTGTTTTAGTGGGACACGATATACCTACATGAAGGTGGGCTCGTCTAGGTCTTGCATATGAAATTTGTTGGATGAAAAAGTCTAGTGTTGTGCTCCAAATACCCAAGTCACGGTAAAGGACACAAAAGAATTTAAAATAGAGAGTGGGAGTTCATGAGATAATGATTAACGAACAAAATAATTAACCAAGTCAAAAGCATGAAATAAAGATAATTTAGATTCTAACAAATCAAGGTAAAATAAGTTAGGAGTACATTTTCTAGAGATTCCCTTGGATGGAGTATGATCAAGGAACAACCTAATCACTTTTCTCAAGTTTCAAATGGTTAGAAAGTCACAGTAAATCTAGACTTGAGGGAATGTCGAGTGAGTGAAGATTGAAATATAGCCACTTGATTTTGTAGATGACTAACAACACTTGTGTATATACTACTATCATGGCCATGAGGGATATGGCAATTAGCGTGGAATCCTTCTAATCCATTAGGCTTATCTTGGTGGCCTATCCTTTAAAATTTAAAACTCAAGTTTTCCTTCAAAAGTTTCTAAATAAATTTCCAAAATGAACAACCAAAATTTGTATTTACTCCAAACCGTCTAATTTAATCATGATTAAAAGTTTAATCCCTTCCATAATTCTCCAATTGATCTTTCATCCCGTTACTACTAACTTTTTCAAGATTTAATCATAAACCATGAATCTATAAAAATTTCGATATTTTTTCATAACTTTAAAACTCCAAAATTTTCTCAAAATCCTCAAGTTAAATCATTAGCATATCATGAGCAATCTAAAAAATTTTGCACTCATCAATCATAACTTCAATTCTAAGTCATTCAAACAAAATCTCAACTTTTAAATGGTAATTCCTTTAATCAATAAAAATGACTTTTCATCACATCGTTAGTAACTTTTTCAAAAATTTAATATTAGCTACTCAATTTTTAAACTCAATATTCAAAAAACATTTACCAAAATTTGATATCCATAATCACAACTTTTTAAACCCAAAATGTAAATAGATTTGTAAATCCTTAATCAACTGACATGATTTCAAATTTAAAATTTTCCTCAACAATAGTTTCCATTTCTTCCAAATATTTTAAACCAGAATTTCAATATCATTACTTCAACTTGAAATTCAAAATTTCATGAACTTATTAATTGTGAACCATACAACCCAATTTAAAATTTTAGGAGTTTATCAAGCTTTATCAATCGCCCTTATAAATCTTACAGCAACATTTAAATAAAAACTCTTTTCAACTATATTTATATCTCTTCAAGGATGTATAGCTATAATTCACTAAATCATAAATATTTTTCAATGACCTTCAAAAAACAAAACTCAAAAATCAATTCAATTTCCTTTCTGAATTGTATATAGATTCCACTAATCATTCTGTAGATAAAATTTTAACAATCTTTCGAAGTTATTAATGTTGCTACTATCCAACTCTGAATTAACTAATCCCTAAGTTCATACTTCTTGAAAATATGGTCCCTCTTATCCTCATATCTTTATAACTCAAATAGGATCTCAATGCATACTAGTTGTCAATGTAATCCTTCTAGCCATGTGGTTAACCTATTAGTGTAGTCATCTTCCTATCAAGTATGGAAATAAGGATTACGGTAGAAAGAGCTCAAGCAAGATGTAGATCAATGAAGTTGAACAAGTGATTCGAAAAATTTAGTCAATAAGGAGGGTCAAGCAGGTGGATGAGATCCTATACTCTAATCCTATATTGCAGGCCCGTTTGGTACAGTCATGTAATTGAAACGGCAAACTTGACCTGCATGGGCCACCACAAAAATATGTAACGCCCCAGTCCCAAAATATATGAGACCAGATACGTATCATGCCAGCTGTATACATACGAGTATAAGAGATATTCGTATGTATACATAAGTTGTGAAATATGAAAAGCCATGACAAAATAAATCTCAACCACAAGTACTAAGGTTTAATGATATGATCAAATAGTCATTTGTACAAACATTGGACGGAGACATATCCGCTACCAACAAATTTAAATAAGAAGCAATGTACAAATAAATGATTTGGTCAAGCGAAGCAAATGACGAGTCCAAGAGCAATCATCACGAAGGAAGGAATGGCCTTAGCTAGAGCACCTGCAAGAAACCATGAAACACACACCTAGAGAAATCACCAGGTCCTCCGAGGGACGTAACAAGACACATAATATCATGCCAATAAACTGAATAATAAAAGCTTAACAGAAAAGTATGCATGAGTAAATGTTCCTAACCATTCTATGTGGAATGCACTTTAGAGGACAACGTTCTACGCAGGGGCTGTAACGGATTCACGCAAGCAAGTAATAAAGAGTGGCCAACAAATAGCGCTCATCCGAGACATTATCGGGCGGGGAACACGTAGCGCTCATTCGAGACACTATCTTCTAAATGTGTGTAAAAATAAATGTAGCCCCTACACTTGTAGCTGTCCCCTCCCCCCTAATGATACTATACGTGTGTCGTAACCATGACACACAAATACGTGTTGTTTCCACCACACTGTTTAATCCTTAATAACTGCCAAGTCTTCTACATAAATCTATTAGCAGTTATATCCTAACGCACGTCCTGTACGTACCGATGTACGGTCAGTACGCAAGTCCGTAGCTATATGTGACTCACAGCTCACACACAAACCGTGGCACATCGTGACGGTTTATGAGATGTTCTAAACATATGGTAGTCCCTTAACTCTAAGCCAATCGCACAAAATATAGTAATTTGCATCTACATATAATTTAGAAAGAAACAACTTAAAAATAAACAAAACATGCATGATATTGAGCAAGAAATTTAAACAGTAAAAGGCAAGGTATCTTCCCTGGTAGTGTTGCCTGGTGTGCTGCAATGATCAAGATAGCACGGATCGACCATGGTGTTACAACTACGCAAGACGGCCTTTGATGATGGCATGGACTGTTACATCGAGTCCAGAAGAATTAATTTAGCTAAAAACGATAATAAGAGGTATAGTATTGGCAATGAAATAGGAATATGGGCTTAGTCATGGGAGGGAGGAATTCTACAAAAAATTGGATAATAAATAATATATATATATATAATAATTTAGAGAACTATTTATGATACACTGAAAAATATATTATGGTACTTAAATAGTTTAGATAAATATTTTGAAAAATCTAAAAATATTTTTAGTCAAAACTAAGTTTTATAAAACTAGAATTTATAGCTATATATATATATATATATATATATATATATATATATATATATATTTGATACACAAATAAGAATAAAATAAATAGCTTTTTAGGCTCAAACCCCAAGATTGTAAAAATAGAAATTTGGGTAGAATCTATACTTCCTTAGTTGAAAAAAAAATTTAGATAATTATTCGTGAGGAATTACTAAAAATCATTTTAGTTAACTACTAAATTTTCCAAATAATATATTTTAAATAGATAGAACATATTCTAACAATAGCGCATAATATTTTGTTACAAAGTAGTTTTTAGAAAAAATAAAATAAAAATACTAATGGTGGACTAATAATAGTACGATATTAATAACTATGTATGTACCTAATAGTGAAATACATCTAACCAATACTAAAAAAGTAAAAATAGTAGTTACAAAGCCCCTTAAGTTTTACCTAGTATAAATACTAATAGTACTAATAATAACAATAATAAAGAAGAAAGGAAAATGAAGGCAAGTGAAATCCACACAAAAACCAAAAATTTCCTAAAATATTAAGTAGCTATTATCTGCTTTCTTTCTCTGCTCGAAACAAAAGGGTGTATTAATGTGAGGGGGAAGAGTGGGAGAGGGATGTATTGGGAGAAGCAGACGAAGAAGAGGAAAATAGGGGGAAGCGACGGAAGGAGACTCACCTGAAGGGGAGCGGCGCTGGTGGCGCAAGGTGGCTCCGGGCAGCGCACAGCTCACAGCGGCGGCGGGTGGCGCTGGACACGACTCTAGAGTGCACGGAAAGATGCAGGCGTCGCGGGGTAGTCGGCCAGGGCGAAGGAGGCGGTCGGGGGTCTCGGCGACAGCCGGGGCGGCTGTGCAAAGCTCGGCTGGAGGAAGCTTGTCTCCGGTGTACGGCGATGGGGGTTCTAGGTTGGGCGGAGCAGCGACGGTACCGGATCTGCGTCGGCGAAGTCGAAGGAGGCGAGACGATGGCCTGAGGCTGTGCGCGATGAATCATGGCGGCCGGAGGATGGAAGGCACGGCCGCCAGAGGAGAAGTCGGCCTGGCGTCGCTACAAGGAATCCACGGCCGTGAGGCTGTGCCGACGGCCTGGGAGATCGGCGACGGATCGGCCGGAGTGGCTTTGATAGAGGCACCCCCACGGGGCAGCGGCGGCACGCCTCTGGGCCGGCACGGGGCTTCGGCGGACGCCGGGATAGGGTTCCGCTTGCTGATGTCAACGAAAGACTAGGCGGGTAGGGGCGAAGCTGGAGGCGACGTCGAGGTGGATCGGGTCGGGTGGTTCGGCTCAGGGCTTCGCGGAGGTAAGGATCAATTTAATTTTTGCGGTGGTGATTGTACTTGGTGGTGTTGATAATGGTAGGGGCTGGCATTTTACGACCGGGGTGGATTGGCCGGAGGCCAGTTGGTCTGGCGGATGGTGGCTGGGATGACGAGGGTCATGATGGTAGACGATGATAACGATGGTTGGGTTTGATGAGAGGGGAGATGGCCGGTGGTGGCAGTGGCGGGGTGATCTGGAGGTGGATTGTTTGTATTGGTGGTGGCGATGGTGGAGAAGGGCGGTTATGGTGACGATGATGACTGCGATGGAGCTGGCAGTGAGGAAAAGTTGCCGGAAGAGGGGGGATTGATGTAATTATAAAAGTGGAATAAGAATTTGGATGGACACCGACACGATGCACATCTGTGAATGGTAGAATTATGGAGGAGTACCTCTGCTATATATAGGAGGTGGGAATTCCCAGTTGGATAGGGAGTTGGGGAATTTAAATTCTTCTATAGATAGTTCATAGTTTAATTCAAATTAATTTAAACTCATTTAATACCATCTTAAATTTAAAGCTATTTCAAAATAAGCAAATAAATTCTTTTCTAATTTAATTTTCTTCTATTTAATCAAGTATTAAAATAACAAAATCTCAAATATCATTTTCACAATTTATAAAATATAGTAATAATTAATTTCAAATATCATGATAAATATTTAATTATTTGAAATATTGTTTTGTAATAATTAACTCGTTTTTCGTAGAATTGAATAAATTTTTATGTCGCCCGTACAAAAATAATACATACCACAATAATTTTTCTTGCTTATTATTTATAACCTTTTATGAGGAAAAATATGCTTTGAAAATTACAATGCGACAAAATTTACCACTTTAAGTAATTGAAAAATATTTACTATTTATTATTTATTATTTGAAAAATCAAGTTTCTAAAATAAATATTTTTTTACACAAATAGTACCTCGCACATATTCGTACTCGACGAGACATACGAAAATGCGAACTCATACGCGACGTCTAATACGAAAATTCCGTACGCGACGTGCTATACGACTATGCGGCATACAATACAAACTAAGAAATTTAATACCAATTTATAAAACTCATAGTAGAAATTTAAGGGGTTTACAGATGTATATATAATTAGCAGTCAACCATCAGATCTGGAAAAACCCTAAACATCCTCATTTCCTTCCTACCGCTAAAGGCAGTCGAACAAGGAATCAGAGAAGCATTCGAGTGTTCATATCCCGACCTCAAGAGGTATATAACCATATTCTTTATTTTTTTGCAGTTCTTGAATATACGCACATAGGTGTTTGAGGTTATGTCTAAGAGGATCAAGGAGTTGCTATCAATAGGTAAACTCTAGACCCTATAGATAGAAGTAGCTGGGAGCATGCGTCCTCATATCAAGATTTCATGATAGGTTATTATTCTATCAATGATTACCATTAGTTCATATGAATAATGTTTGATTTCACTATAGAGCATCTAAACCCAATGTGCACAAAATGACATGGTCGGGGGAGGAATAAAGGGGAACAAAGAATGGTATGTACAGGTAATGCACCTGGCAAACCAATATAGGATTGGGTTATGGGTTCCTGAACTCGAGCAAGGGGTTAGTATCAAGAATAGCCAAGTATGGGATTGTGGTTCCCTGTTATTCTGAAGACCATGTCTTGGTTGATCCATGAATACTCCTGAGATTTGTCAGAAATCAGTAAAAGACATGTAAGTACAGTTTTGAATACCTGGGCATAGCTACCAATATAGGTAACAAAACATAACATGAATTTTTTGACTGGCATACTCAGAAAAGACACAGGGATTTTCCTGTATCCTACTGATACTGACATGTGGGTGTCCTTCTTTATATCAATTCGATATTTCTGCCATGGGCCAATTTCCTAGTACCTGGCACCTAGACTACTCAGTAGTATATATTGTTGTTACTTGTTCTCCCGATATGTCTCTCTTGATAAGTCCAGTAGGATGTGGGTTCAGATGATTCAAAAGACCATGGTTCTTATACCTATAGATATCAGTTAGATAGCTGGGTGGAAAATTCAGGTCTATATATACAATACATGTCATTGGTTTCAGCTAGAAGCAATACAAGAACAAATGAATGTCCTGCATACATGTTCAGTATTGGTTCAGGTCTGTGATGTTGTCCTACATATTGCAGTGTTAGCCATCTTCCCATATTGCCCTGCATTCATGTCCATACTACTTGTAAATGCCCATTTGTTCATTTTCTGGGACAACTAAGTCCACTCCATAGAGTTGCCTAATTAATTGCCCTATCTCTTTTAATCTTGTACTTGCCATTTGAGGATCAGCCTTGGGGCAAAACTTGCAGTGCATTCTTGTTCTGTGGTTAGGTTCAGTCATATATATTTGCATCAGCCCTATGTTGAACCCATATCAGTTATAGAGTTAATATGGATCAGTCATGCAGCCTGGAGTGTCTATTAGCTACCTACTATTCAGTCCACTATTTTTTTAGAAGGGCAGTCCACACTATCATGTTCAGTCTATGTTTTACATTAGATCAACCCCTCAAATATTAGACCACATACCTTTATTTCTTAGGCTATGTGAAGCCAGTCCCAGCATTATTTGTTTGTCCTGCATCACCAAGTAGCAGCCTCTACATTCTAGTCCCTCTTAAACCCAACTCCCCAAATTAGGACCTTATGCTGGCACCTTAGAGTAGCTCATCAGGGGGCAGGGAAGGGACAGGGCAGCAGGTTGCAAGTTACTCTGAGCTAATAAGGGAAGCAACAGGAGTTGGATGACCAAATATATTGCAAGGTTATTTTATATATATGTAACTGTCCTGAACTGGATTGTACATATAGGTTTCAGTAGCAGTCTTTATATCTGTCTCCTACTGCTATACTAAATGGAAGTAATTGTTCAAGGGAGAGGCATATTTATGTGTGGTCGAAAGGAGGAAATGAGCTTTGGGTATCAGAAAACTGAAATACAGGTAATTATTAGAGTGTCAAGGGTAAGGAGATTTATTGGATATCCCTAAAATAGGAGAGTAGTTCAACTTTGAGATTGAAATATGCACACACCATATTAGTCGAGGATTATGCATTATAGGCCACTAAACATATAAGTACAGTACTGATACCAATATGCACATGTTTATTGCCAATGGGCAAACCTGTATGATCAAGGGAAGACTAGTGCCTAAGGAGAACTGTTAGATTTGGGGGAAAAACATGTAAGTTGGTATCAGGGGTAGCAAGGGACATTAGTGTAGCAGTTGGGATATGGCATATGAGCAAGTCAATAAGTGTAGGAAAACATATTAAGGTGTAGGGGTGATATCAATTGTTGCATAAGTATCTCATGTAGGTATGGGAGTAGGTACCTAAAGAAGAAAACCTTACAAACTATAACTAAGGATTAAGTTTATTTATAATAGACATAAGATCCAAGTGCCATATAGATGAACATAGAACGCAGGAACATATAAGACTAATAGTTAGTAGGCAAGGTTATCTCTTTTAAATTCCAAATTTATACCTATTAATTTAAACTCTATAACAGGTTCTGTGGTTTTTGACTCAGCAGTTGACTTGAGCCAGCAGCTTAGGACCACAGGCAAGTATACAATGCCTTTCTTACAACTTTATTTACATGCACCGTCTTTTTATTATCCAGTTTTTCTATCATTATTGACATGTGTTTTTCATATCATGCTAGTATTTTATTTCATTGATACATAGCCCTTGTTCAAAGTTAGCCTTGTGTTTTATTGAACGTATTCGTACTGGTGTCTTGATTGAGTCGTGTCGTGGGTCGAGAAGTCATAAACTGAACTGCTATACCACCTTGTCTTAAAATCTTGAAACTAACCTGTGAGTCCACACTAGGGGCGAGCATTAGAAGTTATCCGTATCTTGATTCCTGAAGCTAACCTGCGAGTCCATATTAGGAGCGAGGGTTAATAGTTATTGGTCCACACCTGCGAGTCCACACTACGGGTGAGGGTGATTTCTGAAGATAACCTGCGAGTCCACACTTGGGGCGAAGGTTAGTAGTTGTTTAAACTTGCGAGTCCATACTAGGGGCGAGGGTTTGAGTATTCGATTTGGTTATCCGTTGATATCTTGACATGAGTTCTCTCGTCCTCGTTCAATAGTTCATTTATGCGTAGTCAGTATGCAGGTTCGTGTTTTATCATTGCTTAGTTTTACTCGTTTATCCTGTATTTTTCTCCATGCATGATAAACTGTTAGAAAGGCTCGTTTTTATGTATCTTGCTAGTCCTCTGAGGACCTAATGATCTCTTCAAGTTTAGCCAAGTTTGAATTAGGATCATACGAGAGGATTTGAGTCAGCTTCAGACCACGGTGCCTTGCAGTGGAGGTTGTCTCGATTAGCAGGTTGTATTCAGATAGTATATTTTACGTATTTATTTCTCTTTCCGTCTATTGTTAATGGATTTGTGTCCACCGGACGTGACATTGATTCTTATAAGCAATCAGTTTTTATTATTCAGTTTCATTGGTATTCATTGATATTGGTTGATTCGTTGTTATTCTTTGGATAAGATAAATAGATTGTCGTGACTTGTGTTTATTAGACAGCATTCTACCGCCGACACTGCGGTGTAGGCTGGGCTTGGACATGCTTCGTATCCGAAATACGGGTGTGCGTCGTGACAGAGCTTGTGAAGTTGAAGAAGTAGGTAGATGAGTTGCAGGACAAAGGCTTTATTCGATCGAGTTCTTCACTATGGAGTGTACCAGTACTCTTTGTACCGAAGAAGGATGGGTCGGTAGAATATTTATCGACTACATGGCACTCAACAACCTCACGATCAAGAACAAGTACCCACTGTAGAGGATCGATGATCTGTTCAATCAGTTGAGAAGAGTGAAGGTATCTCCAAAATTGATTTGAGGCCAGGTTACAATCAAGTGAAGGAGAAAAAGATATTCCGAAGGCAGAATTTAGGACATGGTATGGCCAGTTTGAGTTCATAGTGATGCCGTTTGGGTTAGCTAACGCCCCGGCGGTGTTTATGAACTTGATGAACAAGGTGTTCCACCAATACTTGGACAAGTTCGTGGTGGTGTTCATCGACGATATCTTGGTGTATTCGAGGACCCAGAGGAGCATGAGGAGCATTTGAGAGTGGTTCTGGAGACTCTCAGAAAGGAGTAGCTTTACGGCAAGCTCTCGAAGTGTGAGTTCTTCCTGGATAGAGTTGATTTTCAAGGTCATATTGTGACCGGAGATGGTATCTCAGTCAACCCGAAGAAGATCAGAGCAGTTGAGGAATGGACAGTACCGAGTTTAGTTGCGGAGATTAAGAGCTTTCTGGGATTGGCAGGCTACTACAATTTTGTTCAGGATTTCTTCCGGATTGCAGAGCCATTGATTAGGATGACCCGGAAGGACGCAGAGTTTATTTGGTCAAAGGAGTGTCAGGTTGCTTTTGATGAATTGAAGAAGTGACTGACGACAGCCCTAATTTTGACATTGCCATCAGGATCAGGCGGGTTCACTATCTACAGTGAGGCCTCAAGGAAGAGTTTGGGTTGTGTCTTGCAGCAGCATGGGAAGGTGATTGCCTATGCATCCAGGGAATTACGTCCGCATAAGAAGAACTACCCTACCCATGATTTGGAGTTGGCGACAGTTATCTTTGCTCTTAAGTTGTGGAAGCACTATCTATACGGAGAGCGTGTGGAGATCTTCACAGACCACAAGAGCTTGAAGTATGTGTTTACACAGAAGGAGCTCAACATGAAGCAGTGCAGATGGTTGGAGTTGATGAAGGACTTTGACATTTTATTGCAGTATCATCCAGGGAAGGCAAACGTGGTTGCCGATGCCTTTAGTAGGTATCCAGTGGCTATGTATTTGACGATGGATCGTCACTTGTTAGCAGATTTGGAGAGCCTGGGGATCGAGGTGATTGTGCCTGGGGTTCAGATACAGATGTGGGGCCTTCAGATTCAGTCAAACTTGATAGAGAGGATCAAGTCGACTCAGTTCGATGATGTTACTCTATGGTGTTTTCGAGAGCAGGTTCGAGCAAGATTGGTGGATGATGAGTTTATTCTTACCGAGGATGGCGCATTGAGGCACGGTTCAAGAATGTGTATGCCTAGCGAAGAGCTTCGGGAGCAGGTTATGCAGGAGGCCCATCGTTCTCATTACTCTTTGCATCTAGGTGCCAATAAGATGTATAGGGGTCTGAAGGAGCATGTTTGGTGGTATGTGATAAAGCAGGAGGTAGCACGCTTCGTAGCCAGATATTTAGTTTGTCAACGGGTTAAGGCAGAGAGGCAGAGACCAGGAGGACTATTAAAGCCATTGCCCATTATAGAGTTGAAGTGGGAGCACATCACGATGGACTTTGTTTCTGGATTGCCGCGTACACTAGGAGAGAAAGACACGATTTGGGTCATAGTAGACAAGTTGACCAAATTAGCCCACTTTTTGCCATTTAAAGTGGATATGTCTACTTAGAAGCTAGCAGAGATGTATATGCGGCAGATTGTCAAGATACAAGGAGTTCCGGTGAGCATTGTCTCAGATCGGTATAGTCGCTTTACTTCCTATTTTTGGCAGAGTCTGCAAACTTGCTTGGGCACTCAGCTCAAGTTCAGTACTACATACCACCCTCAGACGGACGGACAGTCAGAGAGGACTATTCAAACACTCGAGGACATGCTGTGGACTTGTATACTTGATTTTGGAGGATCCTGGGAGGATCACCTGTACTTTGTGGAGTTTGCATACAACAACAGTCACTAGGCCAACATTGGGATGTCAACATTCGAGGTACTGTACGGGCGTAGATGTCGTACACCCTTGTCTTGGAATGACGTTGGAGAGCGAGCTTTATTGGGACCTTAGATGGTTGTTGACGCAGCCGAGAAGGTGAAGCTCATCAGAGATCGACTTCGCGTGGCGCAAGACAGACAACGGTATTGTGCCGATAGCCACCGAAGACCATTGCAGTTTGAGGTACAACTTAGTCTTAGGATTAGGATCTTGTTTGTTTTGTGATTTTTGTTTAATCATGTGATTGTTTTAGTTAAGTTGAGACCATGTTTGTGCTAGGTTGGAGATCTAGTATTCTTGAGGATATCTCTGACGCGTGTTACTATTCATTTTGGTGGTGGTGGAAAGCTTAGTCTGCATTTTATCAGACCTTTCGTTATCAACGAAAGAGTCGGTGACGTGTCATACAGACTGGACTTGCCACTGCATTAGAGGGAGTCCACAATATATTTCACGTGTCACAGTTGAGATGGTATGTGGTAGATCCCAGCCATGTACTGGATAATTCCGAGATCGAGGTGGGCCCTACTCTTAGTTATCCAGAACAGCCTGTGGAGATTCTGGATCGACGGAAGAAGGTGCCGAGGAACCAGACGATACCCTTGGTTCGTGTAGCTTGGAGGCATCACTCTCCAAGTGAGTCTACCTGGGAGAGGGAGGATGAGATGTGCGAGCAATACCCTTATCTTTTTCAGCCTTGAGGTATAATTTATCTATCCTTCTCATCTATTCAGTTTTGTCTTTAATATCGAGGACGAAATTATTTTAAGGAGGGTATATTTGTCATACTCACTTCTTCTAATTAGGGGTATTTTAGTCATTGTGCATTATTTTAAATTCATTTAAAATATTAATTAAATTGATTGTTGTGTGGTTTGGATTGGTATTTTGGTAGGACCAAGATAGTATAACCTTAGTCAACCTTGATTAGAAGCCTAATAATGTAATTAGATTTAGTATTAGCTTTCTTAGATTTAATTTAGAATTATTATCTACTTTTAAGAATTATTTAATTCATTTTTTAGCTATTTTTCATTAAGCCTTTAAAGCCTTTTGTTAATGGGCCTTTTTAGCAACTTAAGGAGTGCTTGGCCCATGACTAAACCCTAACCCTAATAACCCCCATGCTTGTCTGGCCAAACACAGCAGCCCCCCCTCTCGTTGTGAAGAAAACCTAATCTCCTTCATAAATCCAAAACCCTAGTTTTTTCCTCTCTCTTCCAAAGGCTCCATTCTCTCGTTTCTCACCCAAATCCTTCCAAACGAAGTGCGTTGTGACTGTCGGGAGGAGAGGAACCTGTTGGAGACTTGCTAGCATGGTATCGGAGGCGTTTGATCAGAGGAAAGCAGCATCGACGTGTTTTGGAGGCTCGTTTCATTGAGTTTCATTTTAATTGAGTTCTGGTGATTGACTTAATTTAGTTGTATGAGATTACCATGATGTTCCATGAGATTTCATAGGTATGTAACTCTTAGCCTGAATATCCCTAAACGCAATGTGTGTTGTTATGTTTGTCTTATCGAGGGAAGAGCAACCATAGATTGTATATATCTGGATTTTGCAATACATTGAAGGAACGTAGGGAGGGAGCTCGACTTCGCCGCAAGAAGCCAAGCATAGTATTTCAGCCAGTTTTCCAAACTAATCCCATTGCTACATATAATTCAAATGAATATTCCAGTGATTCATACACATCTTTTCTTTTGTCATGGGTGAACCAATTGCTACCTTCGGTCAAATAATTGGCATTCATTGTCTTGATCAATATATAGTATTGTTACTGATGCTTGGTATGTACATAATTTCTGATACAAGTATTGACTTCCTGTCGTATGTTGGCAAAGATGTTACCTATTTGCATCATCTCATGTCTTAAGTGTCACTACAATTACTGATTGGATACGGCTATACGCATCCCATGACTTACTTAGCATACCCCAAGTGCTAAGTACACTACATTTTAATTGATTAAAATTAGCATAAATGCTAAGTACATCCCATCAAATGATCAAAATATCCTTTTCTATTCTAACCTAAAACCTGTCTATCATTCCTAAGCACACCCCAAATCATTCTAACCTCTCTACTCTCCTCTCTCCAACCGACCGGTCCCCTCTCCTCTCTGATCCCCTCTGCTCCCAAGACCAATCCCAAGATCACTGCTAGGGTTTTTCGAATCCCTTCAATCGTGTGAATACAAAATAAATTTTGAAATATTTTTGGGTTTTCACGGTTCTGTTCGAGCATGGTTTGTCGAGCGCTCGGACTGGAGTTCGACCCACGACAGTCGAACTTATTTGCTAACGTTCGACCAAAGCCGGTCAAACGAAAAAAAAAACAATGTTCGATCACAACTAATCGGACAAAGCTCTACTGTTCGACCATTACAGGTTAAATTGTCCTATGTATGTTCGACTTTCCTCGATCGAACATGTTTTGTTCAGTTCGACCAGTCGAACAGAACATGTAATGCTCGGCCGACACAGGTCGAGCAGACAGTGTTCTGTTCGACCTGTGTTAATCGTGCTTATCGCGGAATTTTTTTATTTTTTTTTGGTACAACGATTCACATACAGTGCTTCAAACCGAGAAAGAAGGCTTGTGTCTTTGAAGTGGACTTCCTTCCTCCATGATGCTTTCTTCACAATTTCAAAGTAGGGTTTTTTTAGGGTTTAGGGGTTGGGTTAGAGAAGAATGTGAAAATGAAAGAAGGAAGAAGAAGGAGGATGGTGGGATGTGATTGGAAGGTCATATGGGTATATGAGTCTTTTAACATTAATCTAATTTTCAACTTAAGTTATATGTGGTGTGCTTAGAAAGTCATGGGGTGCATATAGCCGCACTCTTACTGTTTTTCCCTGCGAGACTAAAAGAAAGCAACACTTTCTTGAATCTTATTGGTGTTGCTGCACAAGCAACAAAAACCAACATTTATTTTGATTGTTATTGATGTGCTCTCACTTCTCACAGAATTATTTATCTTCCCATCTCCCCCAACCTGTTATACTACGAGATGTCAGTTGCGCCCGAAAGTGAGCTTTGGTAACTCTGGTTTCTCTATCTGACAGACTGACGGTTATCTGAAAAAGACATCTCTGCATGTTCCGACGGGCCAAGTGTTCCACCTATTTATGTATGAGCTACAGGTATCCGGGACCACCACGAAGTTATAAGCATTGACCGTATCTAGACCTCAAGTTATGTTCAACCCTCCCCCCCTGGACCATTACTGTGGAGGAGGTTTACTGAAGGACCATTACTGTGGAAGGACCAGTCCAGATTAACTAAATGCATTGTATAGTATTCATATTACATGCCTTCAATGTAGGGTTCCCCGTTGAGGTCCCAGCACCCTGAGCTCTCTTCCCCCAACAACTTGACAAAATGTTTAAACCTTAGCACATGCATTGCTCATCGATCTTAGTAGAAGTGGGCTATTGCCACAGCCAATGCCATCCTTAACAATATATATTACATAATTGTTTGTCATGTAGACAGAGGCGACGTTCCAGCCACTGTGGACCTGTATCCAACTTCTGCCGAAGCATTGAATGTAGCCGTGGCGGCTCCACTGCTCATGGCCGCATATGGCCGCCCTGCCACCCATTCCGAGAACAGGTCGGCAAGCCTGGGGTGGGCATCAACAGGAGGCCTTGCCTACGGTTCGACACACAAATCCACATTGGAGGGAGTGCTTGATGGGGGCATTGCTGTTGGTTCATGATGTATATATAAAAACTCTTCTATCGAGTGCAGCAGTAGCGTAACAACAAAATAAAAATGTTGTTTGTTCTGATGACAGAATGTGAACTCTTTACTTGCTGATAGCAATGTGTGGAACTTGATATTACAGCTTGATGATAGAGTTTCCAATAATTCGGACTTTGGACTCCCCCCGGGTACTGTGGGGAATGGGGTTACTGTTCCCATACAAGGTTCTAGGACTCAAATTTTTTAAAGCTGAGCGCATCATATCAAGAAGGAAGACCTTGAGATGTGTATTTATCTATATATTATTGAGCAAACAGAACATGGACCATCATATATTATTCAAAATTTCGAGATTGGTTGTTGGCAGGATCTTTACTGTTGGCATTAGGTCCAGTTGCTGCTGGTCCCTACTCATATGGAGCAACTTTTCGAAGAGTGTCAGAGAAACAAAACACCTGCAGCTATCACATTCAGGAGACGTGCCACTTGCTGCACCGTCTTTATTATATATTTGGGAAAATTTATCAAATGTCAAAAAATTGTAAAAATTTTATGAAAAATTTACCGCAAAATAATAATTTATTGCGTGTCCAGAATTAGCAAAAAATGTATAAAAGTGTGCGGAATGACCTTTTTGTCCTTCTAATTTATTAAAAACACTCACAAAATCTACTCTTAAAAAAACGTTTCGATTCTTCCGCTTCTTCCATACGCTGCTCACTTTCGAATCTAGGTTTTCCCCTCCAAAATTTTCAAACCTTACTTCAAAAACTCGTTAGTGATTCTCCATTCGCAATATTCACATCATGTCGTCATCATCAGTTCCCACTTCATCATCAGCAGCATCAATTGGAACCCCACTTCATCATCATCATCAGCCTCAACTGGAACAACACTTCTTCATCATCATCAGCATCAACTGGAACCAGTTAGAGAAGAGAGAGCTAATGTGAAGATAATTAAGAGCTTTTCGTCATTCTCCGTATTAAAATCACGGAGAATTGACATTCTCCGTGTTAAAAACACGAAAAATTGTCATTTTTCGTGTTAAAATGACGGAGAATGACCATTCTTCGTGTTAAAATACAGGAGAATGATCATTCTGCTTGTTAAAATAACGAAAAATTACCATTCTCCGTGCTAAAGTCACGGAGAATGACCATTCTCCGTGTTAAAATGAATGAGAATGGTCATTCTCCGTGTTAAAATCACGGAGAATTTCCATTCTCCATGTTAAAATGACGGAGAATGGCCTGCAGGAGAATAGTCATTATACTGAGCCCTAGGTTCATCCCATTAATTTGGGCTTAGGACTTAATGAACCTATTAAATTATGAGATTCATTATACTGAGCCCTAGGTTTATCCCACTAATTTGGGCTTAGGACATAGTAAAATGAACCTATTAAATGAGATTCAATATACTGAGCCCTAGGTTCATCCCATTAATTTGGGAGTCTTTAACCGATGGCCACGTGGCCTGTAGTTTGGACCACACTCACCCTATATAAGGAGAAATTTTTATGAATAGTCGCATCTTCCTCTCTTAGCATTCCCAATACCGTGCTTGACCCAGACTTAGCTTCGAACGGCCATCGTTGGCCTTGCACAAGTTGGCTGTTGGTTGTGGATCCCTTCGTTCAAAGAAGCTGTATATTTGTACAAGAGCTGCTGATGAGTGTCAAGATGTACCGAAATACCCACCAAGAGGAGTTAGAACCTGAGCGATGTCTTGGAGGTCCTAACGACAGGATTTAGATTGATTGCCAACCCGAAGAGCCACAGGTTGTTCTCTGTCCTGCTCATAGCGGTTGCAAGCCTTTGCTAGGCTGGAAGAGCCTCAGGAGCTGCCGCGAGCCAATAGCTGCTTCAGGAAGTGGTCTGCTCTGACGAGGAAATGGCTCGCTGCGCATCTGGGGGGGGGGGTTGTGTGGGCGCAGACCTTGATGACGACTGTATTCACATCTTCTATCCGTAGTATCTTGTCGCAAGGATAGAAGTTGTGGAGCTATTCAGTGTAGAGCAAAAACTGTTTAGTTCTCACAAAAGAGTCCTACGAGCTTACAGTGAAGACTAACCCCATTATAGATCTTTAGGTGTTCTTTCCATATAATCACAAAAAAATATGTAATAGACCCTTGTAGGTGTGATTTTTAATAAAAGAACTTTTTGTTATCTTTTTTGTTGTATGTTTAGTCAAAATATTTTATGTTGTATGTTTCTGTTGTATCTTCTACAAGACCACCTTCAAAGTGTTGAAATACAGAAGAATGACCATTCTCCGTGTTAAAATCATGGAGAATGACCATTTCCAGTTGTAAAATCATGGAGAATGACCATTCTCCGTGTTAAAATCACGGGGAATAGCCATTCTCCGTTGTAAAATTACAGAGAATGGCCATTCTGAAGAACAAGTAGGCAACTATAGAGGGGGGTGAATAAAGTTTATGACAATAATATCCAATTAAAAATTAAACTCTTTCACCAACAGTAAATAATCAGAGTAAATGCGAAAATTATAAAGAGCGAGAAAGCATACGCAAACACAGCCAATTTTAACCTGGTTTTCCTCGTGAAGGACTAGTCCAGGCCTGAGAACTCTAGCTCAGGATTAAATCCACTATTTGTGAAATAGTAGTTACATCCCGTGCCTTTTCTTCAGAAGAGCATGTCAACTTCTTACAGAGATCAAAGTGACGATGCTTGGAATTTTCCAAGCGACTTTTTGAACTCTTGCACAAACTCCTTACTGAAGAGCACTGAGCACTTTGAGGCTTAGGGAGCTTGTGGCTAGTCCATGAGAAGGGTAAGGCTTGTATAAGGCTTTAGAAAGAAGAGAAGAGAAGATTGGATGAATGAAAATGAGAGAATTTAAGACCTATTTACACTAGTAGCAGTAGGCAGAATTCGGCCAGAATTCTGGGTCAAGAATTCAAATTTTTGCCATTGGAAAACTAGCATACAGCAAACCCTAAAAATTAGGGTCCTGTAATTTAGGGGACAGAATTCGGCCTGAACTCTGTGTGGAGGCAGAGTTCGGCCCGAACTTTGTCTCCAAAAGACATAATTTTTCTAATAGGCTATATGGGCTAGTTTGGTTTTGGTGGAGCTTTTGGTTTATGGTTTGGAGATAATATAGGCCCAAACTACTCAGTGCGACTCAATTTACATTTATCTAGACTCAATAAAAGTAAAAATACAGACTCAAAAATTGAGTATGCTGCAGGATAGAGCGGACGTCCGTCTTGTACTTAGTTTAGTCTTGATGTGTCATATTGAATTATGACAAGTATCATATTGTCAATTTTATCAATATTTGGTTGACTGTGATTTTGTGTCAACAATCTCCCCCATATTGATAATTGACAAAATGATATTTATATATTCAATGTTCATACATGGACACATTTATAAAAGCAATAGCTCCCCCGTAATCAGTGCATAGATAGAAGCAATAGCTAGCAATAGCTCCCCCGTAAACATTGCTTCTTCTTTTGTCCTGATAAATACAATCTTTTCCAAAGCACAGATGACAATATGATATGAATATCAAATAATTCTCCCCCTTTTGTCATTTATCAAACACAAACAACCAGAGAATTTGTAAATGAAAATAACTGGCAAGCACACCAAAGTAATAATAAACTGCATAAAGTGTCTCAAGAGTCACATAACATAAAGTGAACTAAGACAATGAAAAAGCAACTACATAAACTAGAAAGCCATAGTGCATAAAAAGTAAACATAAGATCCTCAGCAGCAGCAGCAAGTATGAGACCACATCCATCACGGAGCTCGTGAAGGTCCAGCGTCGTCAGATGGATTAGTGAATGAATGACGAGGATCCACGGAAGCCACATCCAGATCCAGATAGCATATAAACCAAGTGTCATCGATACTGTATCCGTTGCGAGCAGGATCCCGCTCCAGAGGAATAGGCATAGAAGGATGCCGAGACATAGAGTACCGGACGTCATGTAGGGAGTTGCTGATGGCACTCATCTGCAGGGTGGTACGGTAGTCAAGCTGAGTCTAGCGATCATCCTCTAATATGAATCGATCGTGAAGCATAGTCTGAATCGACTAAAGAGTAGAAGGTGGAGGGGGTACAGGCTAGCCAAGAGCAGGTGCGTCATCCTGATCATCAGAGTGCTCGGACTCAACAGGTGAACCGATAGCTGCCTGAAGCCGCCGTACCTTAGATAAGAAGGCAGGGGCAGGGAGGAATTGGCACTCATCAAGTGGGATATGAAAAGCACGAAAAATCATAGGAATATAGAGAGCATAGACCAAAGATCTTGGCTTCTTCCTAGCATTGATTATCCAGTCCATCATGGTTCATGGAAGATTAAATGGGACATGGAAGTGTAGGTGATATATAGCAAAAATCTCAAAATATGACACCTCATCAGTCGATCCCGCTTTGGGCGGAATCGTGGAAAAGACAATGCGATGAAGCTCATAGAAGTAGGGGTTTAGAAATTTGGCAAGAAGCTTTCGCGGACGTGTGTTTAGGGTACACAAATCATCCTTGAAGCTTTCTAGGGAAGACCCATCGGGGAATTGAAACTTGCGAGCATCGACAAGTTTCTCCCATGAGTTGGGCTCCGAAATTTTAAGGTATTCCGCAAGATCAAAGTCATCAAATGATATGTCAATGCCCGCAACACGTGAATATAAACGTGTATCATCATGAGTAAGATTGCAATTAAACATTTGAATGACATTCAAATAGATAAGTGAATTAGTGGTAACTAGTTCATCAAGACACAAATCATGGAATAAGGAGTCATATTGAGAAAATATGGTGAAGTTAATAGGATGACCCGCACACACAGGACGTGATCGAAAATCATTGAACCACTCATTTGAGGCTTCCAATGATACAAATATTCTATCATCAAACGTGTTGGGGTCAATGGGACGAGGTGGATTGAACAACGGGTGAATGGATTGTTGAATAGGTTGTTCAATAAGTTGCTCAACACGAAGAGGAGGATTCGAAGAGGACGCACCCTCGGTTCGAAGCCTCTTTCCTCTATTAAACAACTTGGGAGCCATGAGTAATAAAGAAATTAATGAAATTGAGATGGAGAGAAAAGTAAAATTATACCTCAAAAGGATGATGAATGTTGGAAGAGAACAATGCAAGAGACCTTTTCTTAGAATTTGGAGAAGAAATATGCACTAGAAGGAGAAAATTAGGGTTAGGCTTTGAAGAAGAAGGGTTTGGAGAAGTTTTGGAGGAGGTAGTGGAGGAGAGAGAGAGGAAGAACCCGGTTATAATATGAAGGGTTCGAATGGTCGGAAGAAATCTGGACCATTAGATCAAACTAAGATCAACGGCCGAGCCTGACTGCGATTATGGAATGACCAGACCAAATTCGGTCCAAACTCTATGTTAGGCAGAGTTCGACCCGAATTCTGTAATCTAGGGCCAGAATAGAAATTAAGCTGAAATGGAGTTGAAAAGAATATTTAGTTGAATAAGAATGAATATGCAAAAGTAAGAGATCCAAGTAGAAAATTACAAAAAGGAAAGCTGAATCAAAATAATAAAATAAAGTTCAAAAATTTAAATTGAGCAGGTTATAAATAAATGTAGACCATGTAATAAACAAGGAGTTATGCCATAATTCTGTATGGTAAAACTGCCATGGGGTAGCTGTAGGGGCCGGATCCCAGCTAGCGGTAATCCTGAGGACTAGTGCACAATATCGCTTAGGCTTTTACGCCTTGTTGTCAGAAGGACCCTTTCGGCTTGTACCCATAGCAAATTTATCATAAAGAACCGAGACATAATCGATATTTATGCTGGTTACTTTAGTGAATAACTGCTTTGTCCAAAATTCCTAGTTCACGAAAAAGAAAGTTAAAACGCTCTTCGGATAGTGGTTTTGTAAAGAAATATGCCAGCTGAAGATCATTGCCAATAAATTCTAAGTTTATAGTACCATTTTGCTGGCGATCACGTAAAAAGTGGTGACGTATTTCAATGTGTTTCGTGCGTGAGTGACATATAGGGTTCTTAGTAAGGTTGATGGCACTAGTGTTATCACAGAATATAGGAATGTGCATATAAAAAAGTTTGTAGTCTGCAGCGTTTGTTTCATCCACAAAATTTGTGCACAACAACGACCAGCTATAATATATTCAGCTTCTGTTGTGGATAGTGCGACAAAATTTTGCTTCTTGCTAAACCAAAAAACTAGAGCCTTATCTAATAAATGACACGTGCCGCTTGTACTTTTACGGTCGACTTTGCATCCTGCAAAATTAGCATCCGAATAACCAATAAGGTCAAAGGATGTGGATTTGGGATACCATAAGCCCACTGTAATGGTACCCTTAAGGTATCGAAGGATACGCTTAACGGCGGACAAGTGAGATTCCTTAGGACTAGCTTGATAGCGAGCACACAGATAAATACTAAACATGATATCGGGACGACTACCAGTTAAATAAAGTAAACTACCAATCATACCTCGATACTTATGTTGGTCAACAGGATTGCCGCTTTCATCAGGTTCCAGCTTGGTCGAAGTAGCCATAGGGGTGCTGATTGGTTTGACGTTGTCAAGATCAAACTTCTTCAGCATATCCTTTGTATATTTTGACTAGCTGATGAAAGTTCCTTGCGAAGTTTGTTTGACTTGCAATCCAAGGAAGTAGGTGAGCTCCCCCATCATGCTCATTTCAAGTTCGTTCTGCATACACTTAGCAAAATCTTGGCAAAAATTTTTATTAGTAGAACCGAATATGATATCATCTACAAAAATTTGCACTAAAAGAATAGTGTTTTGAAAACTTTTGATAAATAGTGTAGTGTCAATAGTCCCTTTTCAAAAACCTTTATCTAGCAAGAAATTGCTAAGGCGTTCATACAAAGCTCTAGGGGCTTGTTTGAGGCCATATAGCGCTTTCTTGAGTTTGAAAACATGGTCGGGAAATTTATGAATTTTAAAACCGGGGGTTGTTTTACAAAAACTTTCTCCTTAATAAATCTATTCAGAAAAGCACTTTTAACATCCATTTGAAATAATTTAAAATTTTAAAAGTTGGCAAATGCATAAAGCATCCGAATGGATTCCAGTCTTGCAACAGGAGCATATGTCTCATCGTAGTCGATACCTTCCTCTTGGTTGTATCCTTGAGCTACTAGACGAGCTTTGTTGCATGTAACTGATCCATCATCATTTACTTTGTTGCAAAAAACCCATTTCGTAGCAATAATCGAATGATTAGCTGGCCTAGGAACAAGTTCCCAGACTTGGCTACTCTCGAATTGGTTGAGTTCTTCTTGCATGGCAGAAATCCAAAACTCATCATTAAAAGCTTCTAAAATAGTTTTAGGCTCAATTTATGAAATAAAGGCAGTGCTAGCAATGGAGTCTCTTAACGATGATCGAGTACTTACTCCATGTGAAACCTCACCTATTATGAAGTTTTTTGGATGTGACGACTTGAAAGAGAATTTCTTCGGCAAGCCCTCCAGAGAGTTGGTTTTAGTGGTAGTATTTATCGACATAGAAGTTGATGGCTCAATATCATCGTTAGGAGTGGCTGTTGCACTATTATCCTCATCAAAAGTCACATTAGTAGACTCTTCTACAATCAATGAGCATTTGTTGAACACTCTATATCCCTTGCTCTTGGCAGCATAGCCAAGAAAAATATCATCGTCAGCTTTGGCATCAAATTTGCCTAAGTTGTCTTTGGTGTTAATGATAAAACATCGACAACCGAAAACTTTAAAAAATAAAACATTTGGAGTTCTTCCAAACCAAAGTTCATAGGGTGTTTTCTTCGTAATAGGCCGAATGAGCACCCTATTTAAAATATGGCACGTTCTATTGACAGCTTCAGCCCAAAAATATTTCGAAAGTGAAAATTTATTCAACATGACTCTAGCCATATCGCCAAGAGTTCTATTCTTTCGCTACACAACACCATTTTGTTGAGGAGTTCTAGGACAAGAAAACTCATGATCAAAACCATTTGAGTGACAAAACTTTTCAAAATCAGTATTTTCGAATTCACCTCCATGATCACTTCGGATTCGAGTAATCATGTAGCCTTTTTCGTTTTGAACCTTTATAGCAAAAATTTTGAAAACAAAAATCGCATTGCTTTTGTTTGAATGAAAGAAAACCCAAGTGAATCTAGAAAAATCATCTACTATAACAAAAGCATAGAATTTTCTACCAAGACTGGCTACTATACTAGGACCAAATAAGTCCATGTAAAGTAATTGCAAGGGTCTAGTAGTACTTACAGTGTTTATTGAGTTAAAAGAAAACTTGGTTGCCTTATTCAACTCACATTCGGCACATACCGTGTCCTTTTTGAATATGATGTCGGGCAAGCCTCTTACTAGCTTCTTTGTCGACAGCCTGGATATAGTATCCATATTGGCATGACCAAGACGTTGGTGCCACAACAATCTTTCATCCTTGTGGACGTAGAGGCATCTTCCTGCACTGTTAGTATCTCTAGATATATAGAAAATATAAATGTTATCCTCTCTTATCCCTTCAAAAGCGATGTCTCCCGTTGACCTATCATAAATATAGCATTTATTTTGTCCAAAGTTAATATCATATCCATGATCAGCAATGTGACTTATGCTGAGTATGTTATGCTTTAACTCGATCACTAGGCAGACATCCTTTATTATAGAAGAGGGAGGATGACCTATATTACCATTACCTATGATGTACCCTTTTAAGTTGTTGTCGAAGGATATATACCCTTACCTCTTCATCGATAGTGATGCGAAAAGATTTGCGTCTCCCATCATATGTCGCGAGCATTAACTATCGAGAATCCACTTGCTATTATTTGAGGAGGGAAGGTCTACCTACATCAAGAGTAGATGTGACCTTTGGTACCCAAGTTCTTGTGGGTCCTGAAATGTTAGTTTTTGGCACCCATGCATATAGATTTATATCTACTAATCTCCTAATTCTACATTGTGGTGAGATGTGTCCATGTAATCCACAATAGGTACAAAGAGCATGCCTATTTGTGTTGGGAGCATGTTGATAATGATGTCTATATGCAGCATGGTGAGAGTTATTTGGAGCAGCAGGATAGTGACTATAGGTAGCAGCAGGATGATGGTTATGTCTATATGCAGCATGGTGATGATTATGTCTATGTACAGCATGGTGATGATTAGCAGGATAGTGATTGTGTGTAGCAGTAAAATGATAGTTATGAGAATAATATCTATGTGCAAGTGGTTTATATGCTGCATGGGAGTACGTGTACATGTAAGCATGTTTACGTGCTGTATGTGGGTGATGTGTTTGACTATTTTGAGTAGTCTTGTGCTTTATGTGTGTCTGATACGATTGGGTTTGAGGTTGAGCAACCTGTTTTCCCAATCTAATCTCTAATTTTTTAGAGACGGCATGCAGTTCATTATATCTAGCAGTCAAACCATTAATTTTAGCAATAGAGATCTTGTGTCTATTCTTTTCTTCAGCAAGCTCAGTGTTGAGTGCTGTGATCTCACGTGTTTGCTTTTCAATACATGCTTCGGCATCATGTAGGCCTAACTTAAGCTTAGACACCTCATTAGTGACTTCTGTGAGTGGAGTGTCTCTAACATTATCAAGCAAAGAAGAGAGTTTTTGAATATCGACTTCATAACTTTTGATCTTCTCCTTGGCATGCTTATATTTACTAATGACTTTCTTGTGGTCATTTAGTAAATTATTGAATGCATCGCCAAGTTCATCAAAAGTGAAGTCATCGATAGTTTTGCTAGTTACCTTATCTGATGTTGCCATTAGGCATACATTGGCGGTGTCTTGAGGGGAGTCCTTTTCTTCCTCGAAGTCACTTGCTTTGCTTTCACGCCAAATGTAAGTGTTGGCATATTTTCTTAAGGAAGACTTCTTGTAGGGCTTTTCATATCGGTTGCTTTTTTTGCGAATGGACAGTCTTTTCGAACGTGTCCAGTCTTCTTGCAGCCGTAGCACGTTGGTTCTTCCTCGTCATCTTCTTATTGTTCCTTCTTTCTTCGATTGAAGTGAAGGAACTTCTTTAAATTTCGGACTAGAAGAGCTTGATCATCACCTTCAGAATTGTCGTCATCGGTCTCTTCAGGATCAGCCCTTCGACGATGAGCTTTTAGGGCAATCTCTTTTGCCTTTGGAGCAGGTTCTTCGAAGTCTTTGAGGTCAAGCTCGTGAGTCATCAGCTTTTCCATCAAAGTCTCCATAAACATTGTGGTGAGATCATTGCCTTCTATGATAGCTATTACCTTAGGGTTCCAAATATTCGGTAGCCCCCTAAGTAACTTGCGGATCTTCTCGTAATTTGTATATTATTTGCCGAGAGATGACAAGGGGTTAATGACGTCGAAGAATCTTGTAAACATTTGTGTGATCGTCTTATTAGGCTTCATCTTGAACGCCTCATATTCTTGAGTGAGACGACTGATTTTCGACTCCTTGACTTGGGTGGTTCCTTCATGCGTCACTTCTAGAAGTCTCTATACTTTGTACGAGGTGGTGCATGTCGAGACCCTGTTAAACTCATTCATGTATGTTGCACAAAATAAAGCATTAATAGCTCTAGCGTCTAGACTCGCCTGTTTTTTTCCTCGTCATAATATTTTTCATTTGGTTTCTCGACGAGATCACCATTGACAACTATCCTGGCGAGCTTTTTGTAACCATCGGTAACAATGGTCTGCAGGTCGAAGTCTAGAGACTTGAGATAAAAACTCATCCTTGTTTTCCAATAGGTGTAGTTTGTTCCATCAAATAGGGGTGGCCTATGAGCGGACTGCCCTTCACCGTGATTGGAAAACATGGGTTGTATGGTTGCCATGGATCAGCTCTAGGATGTTAGTTCTTATTGAGAGAACAAAGCTCTGATACCAATTGAAGAACAAGTAGGCAACTCTAGAGGGGGGGTGAATAGAGTTTATGACAATAATATCCAATTAAAAATTAAACTCTTTCACCAACAGTAAATAATCAGAGTAAATGCAGAAATTATAAAGAGCGAGAAAGCATACGCAAATACAGCCGATTTTAACATGGTTTTCCTCGTGGAGGACTAGTCCAGGCCTGAGAACTCTAGCTCAGGATTAAATCTACTATTTTTGAAATAGTAGTTACACCCTATGCCTTTTCTTCAGCAGAGCACGTCAACTTCTAATAGAGATCGCAGTGGCGATGCTTAGAATTTTCCAAGCGACGTTTTGAACCCTTACACAAACTCCTAACTGAAGAGCACTGAGCACTTTGAGGCTTAGGGAGCTTGTGGCTAGTAGATGAGAAGGGTAAGGCTTGTATAAGGCTTTAGAGAGAAGAGAAGAGAAGATTGGATGAATGAAAATGAGAGAATTCAATGCCTATTTATACTAGTAGCAGTATGCAGAATTCGGCCAGAATTTTGGGTCAAGAATTTAAATTTTGGCCGTTGGACAACTAGCATACAGCAAACCCTAAAAATTACGGTCCTGTAATTTAGGGGACAGAATTTGGCCCGATCTCTGTGTGGAGGCAGAGTTCGGCCCGAACTCTGTCTCCAAAAGACAGAATTGTTCTAATGGGCTGTATGGGCTAGTTTGGTTTTGGTGGAGCTTTTGGTTTGTGGTTTGGACATAGGTATAGTCCCAAACTACTCAGTGCGGCTCAGTTTACATTTATCTAGACTCAATAAAAGTAAAAATACAGACTCGAAAAATGAGTATGCAGCAGGATAGAGCGGACGTCCGTCTTGTACTAAGTTCAGTCTTGATGTGTCATATTGAATTATGACAAGTATCATATTATCAATTTTATCAATATTTGGTTGACCATGATTTTGTGTCAATACATTCTCCGTGTTAAAATCACGAAAATTGACTATTCTCGTCTTAACATGCAGGAGAATAGTCATTCTCTATGTTAAAATCACGAAGAATGGCCATCCTCCATTCTAAAATCACGTAGAATGACAATTCTCCGTGTTAGAATGCAGAAGAATGGCCATTTCCCGTGTTAAAATCACAGAGAATGGCCATTCCCCGTAATAAGATCACAGAGAATGGCTATTCCTGTGTTAACATGCAGGAGAATAATCATTTTCTGTATTAAAATCACGAAGAATAGTCGTTCTCCGTTGTAAAATTACGTAGAATGGCCTTTCCCCGTATTAGAATACAGGAGAATGGCCATTCATCGTGTTAAAATAACGGAGAATGACCATTCCCCCTTGTTAAGATCACGAATAATGATTTTTTTCCTTCTTTTTTAAAAGTATATATTGATTGATATCATACTTTTTATTGTTGTTTATTTTATATCAGTGTAAACAACCGAGAAGCTCAAAGAGACAAATAAAAGGCTCAGGAATGAGAAAAATGAGCTTCAGAAACAAGTTGAATCGTTGTAGAATGAAGCCATTACAAAGGACCTAATCGTCGAAAAACTTCACATCTCTCCATAAAGATAATGATGATGATGATGATGATGAGCGATGATCGGAGTTCGATTAAAAAACACAATAAACTATGAACGATCTTTACGATCTCTGCTGAAGATGAGAGCAATGGAATTCAGATCTCTCGTGAAGAAGAAGAAGACAAAAATTGTAATCAAAATCTAATTTTGTGAATTCAAATACACATATACGACCAAATTTACGCAAAGGGGTAGCTATGGTATTATCAAAATGGAAATTTTGTAAATACAGAGCATCTAAAGGGAATCTTGAAATATTTAACGTAAAAATACATAATGTTGGGTATTTCATAAAACCTACCCTGCAGGTGGGTTTTTCATAAACACCCACCCGAAAGTGGGTATCTCAACAATTTCCAGTATATATTCTTCTCTTTTTGGGCCAAAAGATATGCCGGGGATTTACTGAAAATATTATCTAGAAAGTCGTCTATCATCATCTATGTGACAAACTTCAAGTGTGTCTTTTAATATATGATTATTCTTTTATTGACTTAAACACACGGGAAGTGATAGTCCATGTTGTTGGAATGGTTGGATATTTCAATGGAGAGTAAAAATCCATATGCTATATAAATTTTTTTGATGATGTCTTGCACTTCACTCGTTCCAGCGCCAATTCAACACACGTTTAGCGCATCGTCCAGCAGGATGAAGCGGGCCAGCGGACTATCATTCCAGTACGTCCTGTGTGTCACGCCCCGCTCCCGTAGGAGCAATCGTCCTCGCTAAGGCATGATGCCGCACGAGCCTAGATTGCGCTCGTGCAAGGTGGGTTCCATAACGGCCGATTTTAGCGGTTGTGACGGGGTCGTCGCACAGAAGTCCCGAGCAGAGACATTGAATCATAGCATCGGAAATTTGAAGCAAAACATAAGTTATTCAAAGAAGCTCTTTTTTGATATTGAAAGAAAGGTTACAATGGGGCTCAAGACTAAGATTACAAGTCTCTCAAGCTCACTCAAGCTCATTCATCTCACATTACAAGTCACTCAGCTCTCTCTTATCTCTTAGTACATGTCTTGAGCCAGCGGATGCTTTGGAAGGCGACGTGCATACATTATGTCCTGTATAAGTCTTGAATACATGCTGCCGTACGCTTCGAATCGCCAAGGAACTCTGTGCCTCGATGCATCCAAGCGAGCTCCGGGCCATAAGCTTCTACCCGTGCCTGCACATGGAAACTATATGGGTGTCAGTACTCAACTGTACTGGTGGAATGAGCTCCTCGTCCACCCATACAAAACCAACACATTTGATTCACTTTTGTGCAACATAGTCCACTTTATGATTGTCTTTCTACTCTTGCCTAGGATTATTTTAGGACAGACGCCTTGGCCTATTTTGTGTCTCTAGACCATCCCGTGCTTGCAACAACAACGTCGACTCAACAATGTTAACCTATCAAATGGTGCTTGCCTTTCGGCCAAAATGAGAGACGCAACTACGCGATAAGACTCCATTCCTGTGTGACCGTGCTATAAGTCCTTGTTGAGGCCGTGCCTCGCAACTCAAATGAGACTCAATCATATCGCCGCCTTGCGGCCCTTTGCTACTAAATCATCAACTGATCCATCCAACTTGTGAACTAAGTGTCACTCGACCAACATTGTCTTGCGGCATTTCCTGACTTAAACTCAAGAGAACTCAAACCAACTTATGCAACTTATATGCCTACAACTCAAGACTCGACTCCACATCTCGTGCAGAAGCACGTCGCCTACGTTGTAACCAAATCTTAGACCCAATATTGTGTTCTAACTGTAAACACACATTCAACTCGACTCCTTGATATAGTGCACTCAATACTCGACTCAATCCCAAGGCACACTCGCGGATTGCCGCCCGTGCCGACCCATCTATATGAATTAGTCACTTGCATGACAAGCTATCGTGGACTAAAGCCTTGCTATTCGGCGACCCTTTCAACGCAAATAGCTAGCCTCGCTGAAAGTTCTCGAATAATCCGAGCGGTTCGTCCAGCTACGGCTATACCATGTTTCCTTCTTGGCCGAGTCGGTCCCGTGGCCCCGGGTTGTCGCTCGGGGAAACTCGCCCTTGTCGACAAGTTATCCAATGACCATACAGGACTCGACACAAACTGACGTCTCACACAGTCATTCGTCTTCCAATGTTACCATCTCTTTCAAACCAATATCATGACTTCTATCCTTGAGATCCCTCGACGACCCACGATCGCGAGCCTTCTCCCTTGATGCTCCTTGAGATCCCTCGACGACCCACGGTTGCGAGCTTTCTTTCCATGTTACCATATCATTTCATCCAACTCAATGCCTATTCGATGGTCCTTTCTCCAAAACTCATTAAATCAACCGTGGTTCATGTCTTAAATACTAAGTCCGTGCATCGGGCCTCAAACCGACTTTTGATCTACGCGACGCTATCGTCCAATTCATACTTTATATGACGGGCCTTGAGACCGTAAGACTATGTGGTTATACCCAACCGTAGAGCTCGTAGGACCGTGCTTGCTACCACTCTGATAGACTAACATAACTTGCCTGACTTAAACGCACAACGACTCGACGAGCAAAGGCTGCGTCAAGCCTCGTATTGCAGAAACGTGTCGCGCATGCGTTCGACTTCTGAACGACCAAGTCATTTGGGTGCCTAGACTTATATCATAAGCCGTGCAACACAACTTAACTCATGGGGCAAGCCAAGGCTATGCCAAGCCTTAGACGATAGGACCCTACATTCTTTATGAAGCATTTATGCGGGCGACGCCTATGACTTAGGCTACGTTCATAACTTCGCCTACTCAACCAACTTTCCTTCTCCCAAGCCACGGGATAAAGGACCGAGTGTCATTTTCAAAGCATACCGTGCATCAACTCTAAGCCAACCGTTGGACCTTTCCATATTGTAACTCAATTCGACCCCTCGGGATTATTCCCTTTAGCTATGTGAATTCGTCTCTTTTATTATCGAGCCTATTTTTGCGAGTTAAAAATATGCGATTTATTATGTGAAGGCTAAGATGAGGCAAGTTCACCGAAACTATCCCACCTGAGCGAGCGGTCACGTCGACCGAGCGATATCTTCGAGTAGCCGTTGCAAGGCTAAGTCGGAAAGCCGTCGGAGTATTGATTCCTCCGATTGACTGAGCGGGACGGGGCACTACATCATACACCACTCAGAAAAAGTTTCGTCCTCGAAACTAACTGAGTACTTTTTTATTGACTTATCACTCGAACGTTTAATGACTCTCGCACACATTTTTCCTATGCGTTCCCTCAAATCCGAGCCATGCTCGTACTACCCACAATCTTTTCTTCAAAACTTACGATCTCAAAATCCTCGACACTTTCCTGTTCCTCAAGTCTCACTTGATTCAACGTATCACTTAGTTGGATAGTGCATATATTCCAGGCGTCCCCAAAATACATGCATTTCAGTCAAGCCTCATGATAGAGAATCCTCCATCACCACTCGAGTCGGATCGTGCACATATTCGGGCGTCCCTGATATACGTGCATGTCAACCGAGACTCGCGAGTAGCGCCTCCATAAATTATACCACTTTGTACTCGGACGTCTGCCTAACCGCTAGGATATGTCTTTCCGTCAGTATTGGAATCATAGTTCCCAAACAACGATATCAACACTGACCCCATCCTAAGGTCAAACCAAAGTTGATAGTACGGGGTTTTCTACCCAAGCTCGCATCACTCCGATTTTTAAACTTCGAGCATAGATTTTCTGTACACATTCCAACATTCGTCGCACGAGGTTCGAGTCATTCAACAAAGCCATCCTATAACAACAAGCGTTCAACCAATCCTTGACATGAACATATCGCTCGTCCAACAAGCAACTTGCATAGTCTATCTCTTCAAACACGTCCGACATAAACTGTCTATCAATCCTTCCAAGTCAAGCACGCTATGACATAATTCACCGCTAAACCATAGTTCACATTCCATACTCTCTAAGTCATTTATCCCAATTCACGAAGTCGATCACAAGGTCATCTGACATAACAATACATTGTGCCCCGATCTCATGCGAGTCAGATTTTCCTCGGTGGGCATGAATCACCATGCACGCTCCCGTGGGATAATCATCCTCATCGGGACGTAACTCTTGTTCAAGTCTAGACTAATTCATTCTCGATGCGCGGATTGGACCTACTCAATCCTCAAGTTTACTCAATCATCAATCGCAAGTCCAAACATCCTCAAATTTTTTTTCTTCGCATCAAACCGACAAGGTGAGACAATCAAAGTTGCCTTATCCTGACTTTCCGAGTTCGATCATTCCCGCGACATGAATCACCATGTCAACGCTCACGCGAAACGATCACCCCACGCATGTGCGAGGCTAGAGTTGCGGTCGTGCAAGACAAGATCGTCGACGGTGTGGTTATCCGCGTAACCATCAAGACACAATCATTTTCATCCAACATTCATCTTCGATCAAAATCCTAAGTATAGCATCCAACCGAACAATAACACTTGCACGATCCTCATTCGCCGAGTCAGAGTACCACCGAGTTATCGTATATCGATCTTTGATACCCCTCAATACCATCGATGATATGCGTAACCTGACGATCTTCCTTTGCAACCAATTTTGAGTCGTGCGAATGATGCTATCGTCCGACTGGATAATCTCCTCGACATTCAAATTCAAGTTCGATCATTATCCCTCAAATCATTCACAAACTCAATTTCCTCAAACCCAAATTTGCGTATCGTTCATCCCTCTTTCTTAAGTCATCGACCAACATATTTTTTCAATTCGCATTGTCCCTTTGTTAACTCAATCATCGAGCAACGTTCAATCCAATCCTTAGAGTCATTGTGTAACTTCAAAATTCAACTTTTTATGTATGCTATCTTTCCATCGTGCTAACTTTTTCTATACGATCCACGTATCGATTTCCTTTATCAAGTCATCCATTCGCTACACCCTAACTTTTCCTCGATTTGATTTCACCTACTCAATCATTCTTGCGTTTCATACTTCGCACAATCCTTAATCCCGTGCACGTTCCATGCACGTCAATTTCTAAGTTGTTCGAATCGACTCATCAAAATCTTCATGACTATATTTTTGCTCAATTATATTCAATCTAAGGCTTTGCATCCATGCGACGCTTGCTGATAAACTCGTCGACACCCCACATCCTCAATCGATCGATCGACATTCCTGAAACAATCGCATACACCACTCAGGAATGAAGTCATTCAACAAATCCTCAAAACTATCATTCGAATCAAAATCGACTTTTTTGAATCTCATTCGAACCATTCCTCTACTTCCAAGTACGCTCATCTATATCGCACCGACGTTATCGTCGCTTGATAGCACCCCTATCGATAGTCATCTCACTTTTACTCAATCGGGTTTAACTCATTCTTGTCTGACACAAATCGAATCCCGCACTCGACTCTTCTAAAGTCGACGTAAATCCTTAGTGTATATGTCCAGCCCGACTTAGCCAACCGTGCTTACTTAAACCATCTTTTTGTTTCTTGTCAAAAAACTATTCTCCTACATTTTTGCAAAATAGATAGACTTATTGTATGGACATTCCGTGGGACTTTTGAGAGAGAGCGCACCAACGATATCAACATACGGAAGCAATAATTTAGAGTTTGCGGAAACAACGGAGTTAAAGAATTTAATCGGTAGTCCAAGGACATAAAGCCGTGCTCTGATACCATTATATCACGCCCCGCTCCCACAGAAGCGATCGTCCTCGCTAAGTCGTGATGCCGCACGAGCCTAGATGGCGCTCGTACAAGGCGGGTTCCATATTGGCCGATTTTAGCGGCTGTGACGGGGTCGTCGCACAGAAGTCTCGAGCAGAGACATTGAATCATAGCAGCAAAAATTTGAAGCAAAACACAAGTTATTCAAAGAAGCTCTTTATTGATATTGAAACAAAGGTTACAATGGGGCACAAGGCCAAGATTACAAGTCTCTCAAGCTCACTTAAGCTCACTCATCTTATATTACAAGTCACTCAGCTCTCTCTCATCTCTTAGTACATATCTTGAGCCAGCGGATTCTTTGGAAGGTGACGTCCATACATTATGTCCTGTATAAGTCTTGAATACATACGGCCGCATGCTTCGAATCACCGAGGAACTCTATGCCTCGACGCATCCAAGCGAGCGCCATGACACGAGCTTCTACCTGTGCCTGCACATGGAAACTATGTGGGTGTCAGTACTCAACTGTACTGGTGGAATGAGCTCCTCGCCCACCTATACAAAACCAACACGTTTGATTTACTTTTGTGCAACATAGTCCACTTTATGATTGTGTTTCTACTCTTGCCTTAGGATTATTTTAGGACAGATGCCTTGGCCTATTTTGTGTCTCTAGACAATTCTGTGCTTGCAACAACAACGTCGACTCAACAACGTTAACCTGTCAAGTCGTGCTTGCCTTTCGGCCAAAATCAGAGACACAACTACGCGATAAGACTCCATTCCTATGTGACCATGCTATAGGTCCTTGTTGAGACCATACCTCGCAACTCAAATGAGACTCAATCATATCGCCGCTCGCGGCCCTTCGCTACTAAATCATCAACTGACCCATCCAACTTGTGAACTAAGTGTCACTCGACCAACTTGCCTTGCGACGTTTCCTGACTTAAACTCAAGACAACTCAAACCAACTTATGCAACTTATATGCCGACAACTCAAGACTCAATGCCACATCTCGTGCCGAAGCACGTCGCCTATGTTACAACCAAATCTTAGGCCCAACATTGTGTTCTAATTGAACACACACATTCAACTCGACTCCTTAATACAGTGCACTTAATACTCGACTCAATCCAAAGGCACACTCGTGGATTGCCGCCCGTGCCGACTCATCTATATGAATTAGTCACTAGCATGATAAGCTATCCTGGACTATAATCTTGCTATTCGGCGACCCTTTCAACGCAAGTAGCTAGCCCCGCTGAAAGTTCCCTAATAACCCGAGCGGTTCGTCCAGCTACGACGATACCGTGTTTCCTCCTAGGCCGAGTCAGTCCCGTGGCCCTGGGTTGTCGTTCGAGGAAACTTGCCCTTGTCGACAAGTTATCCAATGACCATACAAGACTCGACACAAACTGACGTCTCACACATTCATTCCTCTTTCAATGTTACCATCTCTTTTAAACCAATATCAAAACTTCTATCCTTGAGATCCCTCGACGACCCACGATCGCGAGCCTTCTTCCTTGATTCTTCTTGAGATCCCTCGACGACCCACGATCGCGAGCACTCTTTTCATGTTACCATATCATTTCATTCAACTCAATGCCTATTCGATGGTTCTTTCTCCAAAACTCATTAAATCAACCGTAGTTCATGCCTTAAATACTAAGTTCGTGTATCGTGCCTCAAACCGACTTTCGATCTACGCGACGCTATCGCCCAAGTCATACTTTATATTATGGGCCTTGAGACCGTAAGATTATGTGGTTATACCCAACCTTAGAGCTCGTAGGACCGTGCTTGCTACCACTCCGATAGCCTAACATAACTTGCCTGACATAAACGCACAATGACTCGACTTAAACGCACAACGACTCGACTAGGTTCTATTATGGAGAATGCTCCCGCTGGACTTAGGTTCCAACGTGAATTTTGCTCCAGCTGGACCTAGGTTCCAGCATGGATGTTGCTCAAGATGGACTTGAGTTCCAGCGTGGCAATTGATCCCGTTGGAACATGGTTCCAGTGTGTCTATTTCTGTGTGTTTTAATATGGGCATGTCAGCTTCCTAACTACCCACTTAGGGATAGTTACTATTGTAACCATCCAATTAATAGAAAGTTATTTCCCAGATTAACTTCCTATCGATGGTTACTTATATCTGCTAGGGGCTTGGCTCCCCTATATATTCTATTTTTTTATTTGGTAATATACTTGAGAATATATACAACAAGAGAGGAGTTTGTAGCAGTAGTTAAGCCATGTGATTTTGTCCAAGCACTGTTGTAGGAGCATAAAAAGTGCTTTATTTTGACTAAATCAAAGGAATTGAAGACTTTACGCAAGCAACTCTTTATGTGCTATTTTACGCCAAGACCATTTGCACTGGATTTTACGCGAGCTACTTTTCGCCAGGACAGTTCATTAAGTTTTACGCCAGGGACAGACTGTCAGGCCGCATTTAATACAGAAGATTTGATTTGACAGAATGATTATGCTGACAGCATGCAACACAAAAGTCGAGAAGATCGAATTTTCACCAAACTCGATACTTGTCGTATGGTGTGCAGAGAAGGCTGTTTTACACTCAATAAAACTTCTTCCTTTTTACGCACTGTAGTTTTTCGAGCTTTTACGCTCAAAACTATTGTGAGCGTAAAGTCTATTTGGGCTAAGTTTTACGCTCAAGGCTATTTTAGCCACTTTACGCTAGGAAGTTTATTTTGAGTTATTTTTATGCCAACTTACCACTCTACGTTCAGGACATATTTTGGGTCATTTTTATGCCCGATCCTTCCTGATTACTTTAAGACGTGGTTTGCCCACATGGCTTTCATGCTACACTTATCGAGGGACGTGTATACGTGCCCTCCTTATTCTGTTGAAGTAATGGGATGTGTGTCATCCCACGATGACTGTTGCTAGCGTAAAACCCTGGTTTGGATGCTTTTTTTCGTATGACGTGTATTGGTCTATAAATAGACTGATTTTCAGAATACAAAAAAAAGAGAAAAAGGAAGGAGGAAACAGGGAGAGACATGAGAGAATACAAAAAAATCAGAGCCCGGAGACTTTTATTTTCCAGAGCATTCTTCTTCAATTTTCCTTCCAGAACAGAGTGAAGCAAAGCAGAAAAGCATTCGACCTCGCCATCAGTGCCTAAGTGCGTCCATACCTTTCTGGTGACTTAGTTCTTCCGGCTGTTCATCTTCTAGCAGTGATCTTCATCATCATCGTATAGTCCAAGAAACAATGTGATCGCCTTCAGATCAGACTTCCATAGCAATACTTCCCAGAACAATTTGTACTTTTTTGTACTTCTTCTCGTTTTATTTTCAAAGGCCAATTTTAGGCATTTTGTTAAGTGAAACAAAATGACAACTCTGCTGGGGATGTCCTTCTCCTCTGACGAGGAGGCAATTGCTCAATATGATGATGTGTCGATCGAATCGACAAAGAAGACTCTGGTCGTGCACTTTGACCAGACTGCTTATGAAGAAATGCTCCGAACTGGGGGTGGTACTCGCTGCTCCAATGTTCAGAAATCGAAGAAGGCGCAAAAAGTTTGGATTCCCAAATCCAAGGCATCCTCGGATCTCCCTGCTGTCTCTGAAGGCAAAGGAATCCTTCCTACTCCTGTTGTAGAGGCTCCCATCTGTGATGAAGCAGTTTCTACTTTGGTGATACGTCGTAGGCGTAAAAATCAGTCTCCCGTTTGTAACGTGGCAGACCCTCAGATTTTACGCTTTGGGCGTAAAAATCAAGTTTCACGCCCCGCGCCTAAGAACAAGTCTCCCGTCTGTGACGTGGTAGACCCCAATACTTTACGTTCTGAGCGTAAAAATAAGTCTCCCGTCTGTGACGCGGTAGACACACAAAATTTACGCTCCACGCGTAAAGGAAAATCTTCCGTCTATGACGTGGCAGATACTCATGTTTTGCGCTCTATGCGTAAAGGTAAATCTCATGTCTGTGACAGTATAGATAAAATTCACAATGATGCTTCTGTATCAAAAGTGAATTTACCTGCACACAACCAGCGTACAAACATAGTTGGTAAAACTTCTATTTTCAACCAACAACCTTCTTATACTGTTGTACGTAAGGTGCCAAACCTTCAAATTACGCGCAATGCTGATGGAGTCCTTTGTGCTCAAAAATCTCAGGATTTACGAACGCAACTCCAAGCACGTAAAAATGTACAGTTTGGTTCTGCGAATGCAGCCAGTAAACTTCTTTATACACAGGGGACTAAGCGCTTCTCTACCCTAAACGTAATAAAGAAGACTACTCCATCTACTCTCTCTACTCCTTCTGACTTTTGCTAGTTGCTAATGCAAAAGTGTAAGAATAGACAATCTCCTGTGACACTCCATCAAGAGAAACATCATTGCGAGTGTCATCAGATTGTAATCAAGTGTTGTTGTTCGGCTTCTAAACGGTCAGTTTTTGATCGGTTAAGCTTCAATGAGTCTCAACCACATGAGTTGTCATATGCGTCAGTCAACATGGCATCTCATACCAACAGAGGACGACGTCCAAGACGCAATACGTCCTAAACTCTAGGTCAACAACAATTCAACAAACTTCTTGATTCCTTTGAAGGAGTATATCAGAATACTCGATCAAGAAGACAAAGACAATTGCAGACTTCTGATTCAGAAGCTGGGGGTACTCAATCTCTTGTGTCCGAAGCAGATAGTGTCGATTCATACCTCTATACCAATCCTTCTGTATCTTCAATAGAGGTTGAATCCTACGCTATTGGAGATGAACCGGAGACGTCATCTGCTAATACAGAACAACGTCTCACTGCCGTTGAGCAATCATTAAAGGACATGCTTACTATGATACTAGGCATGCAACAGATAATAATGACTCAGAAAACTGCTCAGCCGGCAGTAGCAACACCGGTGCAAGTAGCAGCACAAACTCAGGATAGTCAAGGAGTTGATATACCATTGAATATTTAAGAGCCTGCTGTTAACCAAAATTCTGCATCTCCAGATCCCATCATTCCAGAAGATGTACCACCTCCAGTGGGGGTTACGGTACATCCAACCACTATTCAATCAAACGTGCTTCCTCAAACTAGTGAAGCCATTCAAGCAGTGCGTGAATTAAAAGCACAGTTTGAAGTTTTGAAGCATAAGGATCAGTTCCAGAGGTTAGAGATTAAGCAACCTTATCCTCCTCATTGGAATGATGTACCCTTTCCACCGAAATTCAAGCCACAATCAATAGTATTGTTTGATGGAAAGGCTTCTCCTAGTCAGTATATCAATTACTTTGATATTATGACTGTGCATCTGCAGAAAAATGATGCTCTCTCACTCGAGTGTTCATCGGTTGCTTGACGGGTTTAGCTTACGACTGGTATCGTAGTTTACCCGACAATTGTATTTCGTCTTTTGACGAATTTAAAGCAATATTTCTCTCCCGTTTCTATGAAGGGGGCATGGACATGAACATGTCCTTCTTAATAGAAATCAAACAAAAGGAGAAGGAAGATACTCGGACGTTCATCGAACGTTTCCGACAGGCGACTCTAAAGATGCCTCCTGGTATGCGGAATTCAGCATTGATTGATACATGCAAGATGAATCTGCGACCATCCATTGCTGTCTTTACGGGTTCCCAATTCACATATTGGGCCTTGTTTATTATAGCAGCAGTTTCTGCCAAGACCAATGGTAGGTTGGCTCGTGAACATGGGATGATTTTTGCCTCAGAGGATAAAGGAAAGAAAGGCTCTCCTGGTAATAATTTCGGCAATCGTAATAGGAAAGAAAAGGATACTCTTATGGTTAATCTCTCCAAAAACAGAACGACGCCGAATAATCAGGAGTCTTCTAAGCCAAAAGAAGAATATTCTTTTGACGAAAGTGATATCCCAGGGATATTTCAATATCTGGTAAAGAGTGGCAAACTCCAAATTTTGGAGCCAAAAAGACCTAATGAGGTGAATCTGACTGACAATCCCAAGTATTGTATCTATCACAGATACATAAATCATCCCACCAGGGCTTTTTATGTTCTAAAGAAGAAAATCCAAGAGCTGATCAATGCCAATGCCATTGCTTTAACTAACGATGAGCATACGATCACAACCAATATGGTTTCTCTTCAATTCGGAGGTTTTCCTCCTCAACAAGTCCCAGATGGGATTATCCCAATTCCGAAAGCGACAATGAAGATTGTGAATATCCTGCCTGCCAGAGAGGAAAATGAAGGATTGTTGCCTCTCACATTAAAGAATGGTGAAATTATGTGGGTACATCCTGACTTAGTATCTGAAATGGAAGATGAAGGAAAAACTTCAAAATCTAAGAAAGGTAAGAAAGTCAAAACCTGTAACATGATTTTTTATGTTATTCCAGATCCTGATGATTTGGATCATTTATGGGATGGCATTCCTTTGGAAGATAGACTGAGAGGTTTGAACATATGTCCTCCAAGTCTGGCTTCTCCTACCAAGCTCAAGTTGACTCATCAGCAGTGGCTAGCTATGAACAGTGTTCCCTTATACAGGGTACAACAAGTTTTTGCTGCTTATGAAAAAGCTCCTACAGAGATTTTTCCTTGTATCCCGAATTCTTTTCCTTCCGTAGCTACAGAGGCTTCTATTCTTCATTCTCCTGTAGTTACAGAGATCTCTTCTCCTTCCTATGTTGAACCACCTGTTAAAAGTCCGCTACCCATTCACTAATATAGTCAGCAATCAGTCCTTCTCATGAAAAAGATGGGCTATGACTTTCAAAAGGTAGAGGGTTTGAATTATGATAAAAGAATACGACTTCCATTATAAATTCAAAGTCAAAATTCCACTATTGGATTGGGTTCTGAGCTTCTTCAAAAGAAGAAGGCTAGGGGAAAGAAGACTAAATCCTGCAATATGGTACTTCCTTCTCCTGAGTCCGAGGAAGAAAGCTTTGCTGGTACGAGATCTGGAAAAGAGTACCACAAGGATTATGAGGGATCTTCCAAAGAAGCAGAAGACGTAGTCGAAACACTACCAGCTCAACCTTCTCCTGTTCCTGCTAAACCATCTGTGGTTGAAAAGGGGAAACAGAAAGCAGTACGCTTTGACGTCCCGTTGAAGTCTGCTTCCAGTCAAGGGTGATGATGAAGCCCTATAAATTTGATATTCTAGCTCAGTTAGCCAATACTACGACTATACTATCTATATTTGAGCTACTTCGTCTTTCTAAAGAAAACAGGAAGACTTTAAGTGAAGCTTTGCATCAAGCAAATTCATGCTTGGCTCAACTCAAGAGTCCTGATAATACACCAGTATCGTGTCCACAATGTCATAGTATGATGGAGGAAATTCCTAATATTATCTTCACACAAGAAGACATGTTGTTGAAGCATAACAAGCACGACAGGCCTCTGTGCTACACTGGGTATATCGGATCCACTAAAATTGACAGGATTTACATTGATCCTGGGTCTTCTATTAGCATTATTCTTCAGAGTATGCTAAGACCTTTGAGGATTCCTACTAGTGATTTGACTTACACTAGTACCACAATAGTTGGTTTCAACTCTGGCAAGAGTAAACCACTGGGGAAAATTTGTCTGAAGATTCAGATTGGTGATCTTCGAACTATGGCAACCTTCTATGTTATCAACTCTGACGTATCCTACAACATCGTTCTCGGGCGACCGTGGATACATGAGCATAACATTGTGCCTTCAACTCTCCACCAATGCTTCAAGTACGTGGATTCCCAAGGGGTCATGAAAACTGAATTTGTTGATGTCAATCCTTTTAAGGGTGTTGAAACCTATTTTTCGGATTCAATACTCTACAAACAAGAGCATGTGAAAGAGATATCAGATTTGGCTGAAGATCAATCACTTGTTGAAGATCAGTCTATCAATAAAGATCCTCCAGAAAACCAACCTTTGAAGATCAAGGTCAAAGGTCGAATCCAACCCCAACCTGTCAGTGATCAACCTCTGATGATCAAGGTGAAAGGAAGAACTCTAGCTTCATCTGAGGAATAAATGAGTACTCCTGTCAAGAGCCAAGTTCAACCTCTTATGATCAAAGTCAAGGGACATACTTCTCGTACGAATGATCCAGAACCACCATTGGTCATCAACCTTGACAAGTCTACGCAGAAGACGGATGACAGTCCGTTAATGATTAATCAGAAGCGTAGCAGTCAAATTATAAATGATGTAAATATTGATCATTCTGTACTTTCCAATATCAATGAAGATTTCCTTTTTGAGTATATGGCTGTCAAACTTGTTGAAAGAACGACTTTATCTCCTGATGATCAAAGTCATCAATATAAAGATGACATAGATACATAGGAAACATTATACATTGACCATAAGGAAAATTCTTTTCCTTTTCATGTCGATGTTGGACCTTATGCTCAAAGGTTCTTAACATCTTCTTCCTATCTTCTTCCTGTAGCCGCTTCATCGCAAGCTTGTGTAACTTATAGACGTCATGAAGAATCTTATTTCGTGATTCCGTCTGATAAGAAAAACAAGCGCCAAATTGTATTTGGCCTGGCTAGAAATATCCCTGTTGTTCAGACAGATGATCTTAGAGATAAAGATAAAGGAAAAATCCGAATTGACAAATATAGTCAACAATCTCTCAAGATTATCCAGAAAATGGGATATGATTTGAAGACTATGCAAGGTCTCAATCAAGGCAAAGGTAGACGATTACAATTATGTGGTGATCCATTTTATCAGAAAACTCATCATGGGTTGGGATATGATCCGTCTCACATGTTTAATGACGATATACAAGAAGAATTCTCTTCTAGTTCTTCACAATCCTCAGATTCGGAAGAAATCCATTTCATTGAATCCGATACATCCTACTCCTCATATACAGAAGAGGACTATTATGATGAATCTGAATGTGTATTCTCAGTCAACATGGTTCAAACTGAAGAAGAATCTGAATCATTTGAAAATGACCCTTGGGCTCAACAGATGGATACCCAATGGGAACTTCGTTTTGAACAAAGACAACCACCTACGGAGGATAAAATTCTCCAGATTGGTGTTGGAGACGAAATTATGTCCAAGCCAATATTCATCTGTAAGAACCTTTCCGAAGATGAAAAGGAAGAGTTGATAAAATTGATTAAAGAATATATTGATATCTTTGCATGGAGTTATGAGGATATGTCGGGTTTGGATCCTAAAGTTGCTACTCATAAACTCAATATTCTTCCTAATACAAAGCCTGTGAAACAACAGCAACGGTGTTTTCGACCAAACATGATGGATGCAATTGAAGCAGAAGTAAAAAAGTTGATTACATGTAGCTTTGTTCGTGAAGAACAACACCCAGACTGGGTTGCCAATATTGTTCATGTTATAAAGAAGAACAAAAAAGTCCGAGTTTGCATAGATTTTCGAGATCTTAATGCAGCTTGTCCAAAGAACGAATTTCTACTTCCAATAACCGATGTCATGATAGACAATACATGCGGTTTTGAACGCATGTCTTTCCTGGACGAATTTTCAGGATACAATCAGATCAAGATGCATCCAGGAGATGAGAAGCATACTGCTTTTCGTACACCCCTTGGGGTATACTGTTATACGGTTATGCCGTTTGGTCTTAAAAATGCCGGTGCCACGTATCAAAGGGCTATGAGCAACATCTTTCAAGAACATCTACGAAAGATAGTTGAATGTTACGTAGATGACATTGCTGTCAAAAGTCGATTAAAAGATGATCACATTCAAGACTTAAAGATAGTATTTGAATTGATGCGTCAGCATCAATTGAAATTGAACCCTACCAAGTCTTTCTTAGGGGTTTCCAGTGGCAAGTTTTTGGGATTTGTCATCACTTCTCAGGGTATTCATGTTGATCCTGATAAAATCAAAGCAATTCTTGAAATGCGTCGTCCACGCAATCTAAAGGAACTCCGAGCCTTTCAAGGTCGCATTGCTTATATCAGGAGATTTTTATCCAATCTCTCTGGGAGATGTCAACCTTTCTCCCGTCTATTAAAGAAAGGTGTATCATTTGTTTGGGATGAAGCGTGTCAGAAAGCTTTCAATGACATCAAGCAATAACTTACAAATCCATCTGTTCTAGTACCGCCAGTGGTAGGAAGACCATTTTTGCTATATGTTCGAGCCTTAGATCATTCACTTGGTGGTCTTCTTGCACAGAAAAGTGATATGGGTCATAAACAAGCGATTTATTATCTTAGCCGAATGATGGTCGGAGCTGAACACAGATATACTCCTGTAGAAAAAGAATGTATGGCTTTAGTTTTTGTTATTCAAAAGACACGTCATTATGTGACAGGACAGACTATTCTTGTTATTTCTAGAATAAATCCTATTCGGGTACTGATGAGAAAACCAAGCATTCTTAATTCCAGGTTAGCTACCTGGGCGATGTTGCTCACTCCTTATGATATGGTCTATGTACCTCAAAAATCAGTGAAGGGTCAAGCATTAGCTGATTTCTTAGCAGCTCACCCTATACCTGAACCATCGAAGCTATATGAGGACATTCCAGATGAAGTTGTGGATTGCAACATGACATTAAAAAATGACATTTGGCAATTATATTTTGATGGAGCATCACGAGTTGGACCTAAAGGCAATATTGTCTCTGGGATAGGAATCGTCTTGGTTTCTCTGACAAAATGGTCATATATCGTACTTATTCTCTCAATGAGCCATGCTCCAACAATGTGGCAGAGTATAATGCTCTGTTAATTGGTCTCCAACTAGCAAAACAGTTGGACATCGAGTTCCTAATAGCTTGTGGAGATTCTCAACTGATTGTTAATCAGGTTAGAGGGACATATGAAGTCAAAAATCCTGACCTCATCCCTTATCATCAAGAGGTAATTGAATTGGTCCTTTCATTCAAAGGATTCTTCATCGAATTTGTACCACGTTCTCAGAATTTGGAAGCTGATACTCTCACTAGCTTAGCTGCAGATTTGGCTGTTCCAATTCGAAGTCAAAACACCATTACTTTGTTGGACCAAGATTTATTCCGTGTAAAGAATAATCTGAATATTGAACAGAGTTATATTACAGAATCAAGTTTCCAACAGAGGGATTGGAGAAGTCTATTTATTGATTATACGGTTCATGGGATTATGCCTGAAGATCCAAAAGAAGCTGCATCAATCAGGAGACGATCATTTCAATTTTATTATGATTCGTCTTTACGTATGTTATATCGTCGTTCATATGATGGACTTTTGTTGCGCTGTCTCTCAGAAAGTAAAGCCAAACAAATACTTCGCGAAGCTCATGATGGTGTTTGTGGTGCTCATCAACCAGGTCCAAAATTACAAGACCGCATTCGAAGGATGGGATATTATTGGCCATCCATGATAGCAGATGTTGTGGATTATGCCAGATGATGTAAAGCATGTCAGATTCATGCTAATTTTATTCATCAATCGTCTGAATTCTTGCTTCCTACAACAGCTTCTTGGCCCTTCGAAGCTTGGGGCATGGACATTATTGGTCTGATTAACCCTCCTTCTATTAAAGGACATCGGTTTATATTGGCTATAACCGATTACTTTTCTAAATGGGCGGAAGCGGTTCCTCTTATTGAGGTAAAAACATCTAATGTGGTTAATTTCATCAAACATCATGTTATTTATCATTTTGGGATCCCTCGACGGATAATACATGATAATGGACCACAATTTGCCAGTCAAGCATTTTATCGGTTTTGTAATAAGAATCGAATCCAAAATCTGGCTTCTACGGCTTATAATCCAGCTGCTAATTGTTTAGCTGAACCTTTCAACAAGTCGATCATCAAACTTCTCAAAAAGTTCATCTCTTCTAATAAATGTGATTGGAATGAGAAACTTGGAGAATGTTTATAGACTTATCGAATGACAGTCCGAACTCCTACTTGTTTTACACCATTTTTATTGGTCTACGGATGTGAGGATGTCCTTCCATTGGAAATTCAGATTCCATCTCTTCGAATAGCCATTACTAATGAGCTAACTACAGAGAACAATGATCGCTTACGACTCCAAGAACTTGAAGGATTGGACGAGAAGCGTCTTCAAGCTCAACAGCATATTGAACTATATCAAGCCCGTATATCTCGAACTTTCAATCGTAAAGTTAAAGAGAGAGTATTTAAAGTCGGTGAACTAGTATTAGTTGTTCGAAGACCGATGGTGATGACTCATAAGAGCAAAGGGAAATTCTAAGCAAAATGGGAAGGCCCTTATGTTATTGAGACAGGTTTTTCAAATGGTGCCTATCGGTTATCTAAGCCCAATGGAGATTTACTCATGATGTCGATCAATGCAAATTTCTTAAGAAGTACTATGTATAAAAAAATAGAATGAAAATAAAATATTTTTTTTTGTTCAGAACAAAGGATTAAGGATGAGGACCATTGCCTTCCTTATTGAATACATAGTCAGCTAATGCATCGAAGACATCATTGACTGAATTCACAAAAAACTTGCAGGCAGCCATCCTCAACGCCTCTTCTTCAGGAGTTTTTCTTGGCTCTACTAAGAAAGCAAACATGTCTTGGGATGGCTTGGGCGTAGAAGAGCCTTCGCCTATTCCGGTTGGGCCTGACACAATTGGCTCAACGGGGCGTGTCTCGATGACGTTCTCAACCTTCGTGGTGACTTCAGTCTTTTGAAGCACGTCCTTGGAAGACATCTCCAGTAGAGGAATGGAAACAAGAATGAAATGTTACAAAGAGTTCTCATCTATTTATAAGAGAGAAGCTATTAATGAACCGGTCTTGGAAATTGAAACAACTTTTTATTCCCGAAAAGACCTATTCATTCATTACATCAGATTCATCCATCTAATTATGGAATTGAAATGATCTTTCTTTTCCCAAAAGAAATGCTGGTGCATTCATTCTTTCATCAATATTGGCGTATATCCTCAATAACGTCCGTCTTCTTATTTCTCCAGCTACCAATGTTTGGTTAAGCTGATTACTTGTCTCCTTGGAGAGAAATTTTAATCTTTTATCTTATCAGTTGATTAAAAAGTTGGATTTGTTATTTATCATGTTCTCATGACCTCTGAATAAATATTAAGTCTGCTTATTTTTCCTATCTATCATGTCCATTTGACCTCTGAATAGATATTAATCTATTTTTCTTTGAGTCGTTACAATCTGTCACGTCCATATTGCATCTGATAGTATTGTATACACCAAACAGAAAATGAGATTTCATTATCTATCATGTCCATATTACCTCTGAATAGATACAATTTATTGAGTTTAGAAGGCTTGTCACGTCCATATTACCTCTGATAAGTGTTTTCTATCTCATACCTATTATTTAATTTTAAAATAAATAATAGGATCACAAAACAAATATTTTATTCATTTCTTGAATAAGATAAAAGATTACAAAAGCTCTTTATTTGCCTAAGGCGGAGCAGATATATTCTTTCAGCAATTTTTGGAGCTCTGCCAAACGCTTCTCACGAGAGCCCATTACATTTTCAGTAGCTATCTTTCTTCGGGTCTCTGGAGTGCAAAGGGGAGAAAATTTAGCAAAAGTAGCTATCAAGTTATCCCTGGCATCATCAAGATACTTGATAGTAGTTTCAGCTCCAAAAACTTGTTCCTCCAGAATTGAGCTCTGTGTCAAATATTGGTCACGAGCTGCTATTAATTGCTCCTTCTCAGATTTCAGACGAGCTAGTTCGGCCTCCACTTCACGAATTTTATCATTTTGTTCTTGAATTTTCGTATTTGAAGTGTCATAGGCTTCTCTACAAATCTCCAGCTTAGGCTTTGCGTCAGCCAAGAAAGCTTTCTCTTTGGCGACTTTGCTGCTATGTTCTCGGAGAGAGTCATTGAAAGTCGTCTCTCGAGCAGTGTATTCAGCTGATAAAGCATCATACTCAACTTGAATGAGACTTTCAGTAGTTTCACTTGTCAACCGCAGATATTCTTTGATAGGTTGTTCAAGTTCTTCTACCACATTTTCCAGTGCAGCTGCTCTCTCAACATCATTAAACATGGCAACGTTCCTGATAGTGGGAATAATCGTGCCTTTCAAGCTCTCATAACTGAGGCCCCTATTCAAGACCATGTCAATCAAAGCTGCTAATGTCTTGTAAAAAGCTTCAGTATGAATCTCAACCAAGAGATTCATTTCTATATTGGAGCTCGGAGTTGCAACAATTTCTATCAAATCTCTTTTTCGAATACTGGGAGTAGATGTGGTGACTCCTGTAGCAGACTGAGACAAAGATGATGTTGTCGTCGCTACCATATCCAATTGATCCCTGGGAGCTTCAGGGAATAAGCCTTCAATACTAGTAGATGTACTTGCTCCTGTAGCAGACTGAGATATAGACGATGTTGTCATCGCTACCATAGCCAACTGATCCCTGGGAGCTTCTGGGATCATGTCTTCAGTACTTATTACTCTAGCCGTTTTTGGAGTTCTGGTGGCGGTAATAGTGGTGGATGGAAAGACAGTTGTAGCAGCTGACTCAGATTCAGGCATCGTCTCCTCATGAACTTCTGCTGGATTAATAGTAATAGCATAGGTTGCTATCACGACATTCCCAGTTTCAGTTGATAATTTAACTACGTCTTCATCACCTTCTTGAACTTCTGGTTGTTCAGACTCTGGAAATACTTCAGTCTCTTCATTAAGATCAGTTCCTTCTTCAGCAGCTTCTTCATCATCTACAGTAAGATCTACTGTAGTTTCTTCCTTCTCCTTGCCCTCAGAAGGAAAAGACGCTTCTGGTTGAACCTGTATTTCTGGCTCTTGTTGTATTTCTAATAATGGAGGACATTCTTCTTGAGACTCCATTTCGGGCTCTCGTGCTACCTCTTCTTGAGCATCTTCTTCTTCTGAAGAAGAAGTCTCCTCCTCGGATTCCTCATTTCTTCATAAATATTTTCTTGGGGAGGAGGAGGAGCCACAACCTTCGGGGAAATGATAACACCTACAAAAAAATTAAACAAAATAAGTTAATATACAAAAGTCATAGCTTTATATGGATTTTGTATAAATTATATTTACCTAGAGTAGGTGTGGTACGCTCCAAGTACGTGTCATAATCCCCATCCCAGTCTTCATCATCAAGATCGAGAGCTGGTTCATCCAATGGGATATGCTCGGGAGCGACGCTTTCAATCGTTTGTGCCTTTTGTAGTAAGGTTAAATGAAGTGAAGTACTAAGATGTCCTAGGGATAGGATCCCTACAGCTTCAGTTGAAGTGGCTGCTTGGGAGGCTGAGGATCCTTTTTTAAGATGAGTTAAAGAGGACCCGACATATGGCGGTTCTTCAACAGGAATGTCATCCTCTGGAGTAGCAGCTCTTGGTTTGGAAGGTATTTTGACGGTGACCTTCTTCTTCTTTTCAGGAGTCCTCAATGGAAGAGTAGTAGCTGTACTCCACTTCCGTTTGCGAGTTTTCCGAATAACTATTGGTCCCGCTGCTATTTCTCCAGCTCCTGAAGGGATTACTACAAGAAATTCGTCTGTAATAGTGGTATTGTCAGGTATATCAGGAGTTATTCTGATTGGCTTCTCGATGTTCCCCTCTTTGGGCCATCGAAGACTTCCTTGCATACTATAACCATCTGCGAAAGAACGGATGGAAGCATAAAAATGAGCATATGGATGAAGTATACGTAGCTCGGTTGTACTGGTGGCAGTAGATATTTTGAATCTAACACCAGTATATGCGGTGCTGAAGTATCTCCATGCTCTTGCACCGTCAATCAGTTTTCCATAATAATAGAAGCTAGTGGAAGGATTGCCAACGTGAAGCTGGTAATATCCAAATTGACGGGCGAACCTACTCGGCAGATAAGGCTCAAATACACAGTTATCTTCATTCTTGTACATCAGATGAGAGGGTCTGATGCACATTAACCATTGGGAAACTGATTTTGGCAATGACATTGTCCTCTCTCCTCTGTCTTCGAATTGCACGCCGAGGCAATCAGCTGGAACTGGCGGCCTTGTACAGAAGAAATTCCAACCATAGGAGTAATTCAACGCTGCTCAGGTGTCTGCCACTGTCGTGGCAGTCCATGTGGCCTTGCTGAATTTTTGGAGGAAGATATTTGCTTCATCTTCAGGGCCTGGTGGCAGCAAATTACAATTATGATGTAACAACCATCCCATCAAATAAGTATATGGCAGCTCCACCCTTGGAAAATTGTCTCGGTGAGGAGCATTATTAATCAATTCTTCACCAAAAGTCCGTAGGCCTGCATTTATTCGGCATACCATTGCCGACAATAGATTGATTTTTGCTTTGAACACCAAACGTACTACTGGCCACAATACGTTTCGGTGGATCCTGTCTATGGTACTGATCCCCGGCACGACCCATCTTCGTAGCCATAGGGATAGGAAGCCTGCTAGCAGAGCCTTCCTTGACATCTTCTGACTACCATGTCTCAGGTAGCTTAAAGCCTCAGTCCCTGCAGGGATATCTCCTGTCTTGATGGATAGATATTGGTCTCGAGCTTTCTGTGAGACCATCAGTTCCTGGATCACATCTGCTGGAATTATAGAGCAAGGGTTGATGGTTTGAGTCTTGTTTTCTCGAAACCTACCCTTCTCAGTCTTGGATATCCTATTTTTATTGTAAAATAAATAGGTAGTCCATTTGGTTACATATGCTAAATGTGATCCAGTTTCATATAAACTGGTACAAATCAGATAATGGCACATGAGTTCTTCATAGACCTGCACCAATTTAGGGTTATTCTCTCTTATTTCTGCTTGTTCCCGATTGGAGGGAACATATTCTTCATAAGGGGCCTCGCCCATCGGCAGCTTTGAGATAAATTGCATCTCATGCAAAGCAAGACCCATTTCACCAAGTGGAGTTGCAAAAGTTCCTGTTGAACTCATATACAATTCTAATAAAGCCAAGAATAAGTTACTGTTTGGTGGTATGTCGTAACTTGTAGAGGCCACTTCTTCATATAGACCGATAGTTTCCAGGTCTGTTTTAAAGTGCTTTATGATCCAAGCACTGAATTGAATCCAGTTAGTACTATAAGGAGTCAACCACCCTGTCAACCTAGTGTTGGTCTGAGGATATAGCACAGCTTCTTTCATGAACTTATTTATAAACATGGGTACTTGTACTGGCTGGATCAGAAATGAGTCTTCACTTGGTGTGAACCCGGGCAATAAACCATAAAATGGGACAACACCACCACTGGAAGTACTAATGTGGTAGCCCATATCACTAGCTCTCTCCCTTTTGAAAATAATCTTGCCTGGCCTACCATAGCTACTGGGAGTCAAATTCCATAGCATCTGACGAGGGTGAGTAGCATGGACAAAATCAGATAGAGGGTAATCCCTGTCCATGTCAGGGAGATACATCACCCTTTCTCTAAATTTAAACACCCAGGCTTCTTTCTTGGGGTGAGTCAGCGATTTGAAGTCTATCGCATCCCCAAATAGAAAAGCTAGCTTCAAAAATTGTTGGTCTTCTAGTGATACCAACACTTCTCCATTCATCATAGACAACAACATCCTATCCCCTTGAGCAGCTATCAGTTGCGCTCTTCCTTGAGGGTATTCAGGGTTGGATTGAGGAAACTGTACATGTGATAAATTCTCCAGATAGTTTGAGCCCACCATACCAGCCGGCGAGCCAAATATTTCTGTGAGAGGGTGAATTTGCAAGTCTACTGTCAAAAGAAAAAAAGAAAAAAAATCAAGTTAGTGAAAATCTAATTTGACGTTTTGCAAGTTTTATGCTAATATAAAACAAATGTTAGCGTATTTCCAATTTTACGCTGACACATGTATATGTTGCGTATTTCGAGTTTTACGCTGACACATTAAATGTGGGCGTAATTCGAATTTTACGCTTCTACATATAAATGTAGGCGTATTTCGAATTTTACGCTGACACATTAGATGTGGGCGTATTTCAAGTTTTACGCTGACACAATAAATGTGGGCGTATTTAAAGTTTTTACGCTAGCACGAACAACTTGAGCGTAGTTTTCGATTTTCGTTGGGGTCTCTTCTCCGATGAACTCATGACTAAAGTTTAATATTTTTACCCCTCATCGCCGGAGCCACGGCGGGGTTGCCTTGTTGAGACGCTGCTGATGATCGGACAAGAGTTTGTGCACGGTTGGCCGATGAGGAATCGACGGCGGGCTTCTTGCCTTTGCTGCTGTCGGCGGCGGGTTTCTTTGGGGCCATCGAATTGAATGCAAAAGAGTGAACGAGAAAGAAGATTCAAGAAAGCTTGGGAGTACAAAGAAACAAAGTAAAGTTTTCTCTCTCCCCGAAGAACCCTATTTATAGGGAATTTTTGAATCGGTTCGAATTCCATATTTTACGCCGACTGTTGGATATCCCAACTTTTACGCGGATGACCGTTGGATATCCCGAACTTTACACTGACTGGTGAAATTCTGAATTTTACGCTTTCTGTTCAAAGTGTTTCAAATTTTGAAAATATTTGAAAACTTTGAAGGGGGTCTTGTAGGAGTGTAAAAAGTGCTTTATTTTGACTAAATCAAAGAAATTGAAGACTTTACGCAAGCAACTCTTTATGAGCTATTTTACGCCAAGGCCATTTGTACTGGATTTTACACGAGCTACTTTACGCCAGGACAGTTCATTGAGTTTTACGCCAGGGACAGACTGTAAGGCCGCATTTAATGCAAAAGATTTGATTTGACAGAATGATTATGCTGACAGCATGCAACACAGAAGTCGAAAAGATCGAATTTTCACCAAACTCGATACTTGTCGTATGGTGTGCAGAGAAGGCTGTTTTACGCTCAATAAAATTTCTTTCTTTTTACGCACTGTAGTTTTTTGAGCTTTTACGCTCAAAACTATTGTGACCGTAAAGTCAATTTGGGCTAAGTTTTACGCTCAAGGCTATTTTACCCACTTTACGCTAGGAAGTTTATTTTACGCCAACTTACTACTCTACGTTCAGGGCATATTTTGGGTCATTTTTATGCCCGATCCTTCCTGATTACTTTAAGACATGGTTTGCCCACGTGGCTTTCATGCCACACTTATCGAGGGACGTGTATACGTACCCTCCTTATTTTGTTGAAGTAATGGGACGTGTGTCATCCTACGATGACTGTTGCTAGCGTAAAACCCTGGTTTGGATGCTTTTTTACGCATGACGTGTTTTGGTCTATAGATAAACTAATTTTCAGAATACAAAAAAAAGAGAAGAAGGGAGGAGGAAACAGGGAGAGACAGAAGAGAATACAAAAAAGATCAGAGCCCAGAGACTTTGATTTTCCAGAGCATTCTTCTTCAAGTTTCCTTCCAGAACAGAGTGAAGCAAAGCAGGAAAGCATTCGACCTCACCATCAGTGCCGAAGTGCGTCGATACCTTTCTGGTGACTTAGTTCTTCCGGCTGTTCATCTTCTAGCAGTGATCTTCATCATCATCGTATAGTCCAAGGAACAAAGTGATCGCCTTCAGATCAGACTTCCATAGCAATACTTCTCAGAACAATTTGTACTTTTTTGTACTTCTTTTCGTTTTATTTTCAAAGGCCAATTTTAGGCATTTTGTTAAGTGAAACAACTATCAAGTTTCTTAAGGTAACAAGTGAGTGTTCAAAAAAATCTATTGGTTCCTAGGAGCATATCAACGAAAAAATGGTCTACTCTTACATTGAGCAATGATGATCGTAATCACCTAGCGAGAATTTCTTTTTTGCTCATTTTCTTGTTGTAGAAACTTAGTTGCATTGTGTTTTCAAAGTTCTTTCATCAATTTGTAATCTTTTTTTATTTTGAGTTATTGTAATCTGCATGTTTTATATTTCGTATGTATTTTGTGTCATGTTTCGCTCCCAAATAACTGGATACGAGTTAGAAACGTGCAGCCTACGTTGTTGTTAACAACGATAATGAGTTGTATAAACCTCATATATCCTCAATTGTATAGAGAACAATCTCTCATCATAGCTCTAATTCGTCCATCAGAGCACAATCACAACATCACACATATCACTATGCTTTTGGAATACACTTATAATGAATGTTCGAAAGCAAATCAGATGAAAAGTAAAGTGACTCCTAAGCTATTATTTATACAGTCATCCAACTACACGATACAACATCAAAACAACACAGATCAATACTAGGAAAGTAATTACAACATAACACTCCAGCGCTTCGGGTCAACAGCTAGCTCCATGACCTGAGCTACACCATCTCTGGCTACGTCCTCGATATGACCATAATAGCTAGAGAACAACATCACGTCTATCTCACCCGTAACAGATTCAATCAGGAAAAGAGCAAAGTACAACCCTGCGGAATGAATATAATACTAAGTAAAAACTGTAGTACGACAATATGATATGGACTAACGTACAACCAAAAATGGTACAATAACTGAAACAATGTAAAATAAATTAATGCAATCGTAATTTTAAATATTGATCGAACATGTGATCAGCTAGTAAGAACAATAGCACAATAAAATAAGGTCAGGCTTAACCACACGTGCACGATGTGCGGTTAAGCTACGCACAATATTACACTACAAGGGATTGAACACGTATAGACTAAATATTCCCCAACCCCGGCTCTTAATCAATCAATGAACAATAGGTGAAATAAATGCACAATAATCCGGGCCAACTACGTGCCCATTAAGGAAAGAATGTAAAACAAAATTATAAAGTAAAATCCAATTCGTAGTGTACTTGCTTGGATTGTTGTAATAACTCAAAGTCGGATCCTCGCTAGCTGTGTCAAATAGCATAAATATCCTTTAGAGAATATTCTAGAAATTCCTATAAAATCAATAATTATTCTAACATATTATTACTGAACTTTATTTCTTAGAAACTAACCTATTTATTACGAACCAATATTCAAACGATTGATATTTCTCTATTATACTCTAACAATTTTAGTAAATGCCTAAACCATTCATATTATTGGCCAACCTATTGGCTCAAGATCAACAACTGTTAATTGAAACAACTTAGCCCAAAGCCTACAAGTACTGACCCAGCCCAACTCAACATTCTATTTCTTACACATCTTGGTCCTGAGCCCAAATAATCAGCCTGCCTCATATTCTAGCTCAATATCCATAATATTAAACATTAAAATCAAAGTCCACAATTAGCAGCCCATAGCAAGCTGCCAACTGAATGGAATTTGAATTCGAATGTCGTCCCCGTGGTTTAATATCTGATTTGGACATAACACCTCATCATGGTTATACTTAGTTGTAGAATGAATCTTGTCCAGAACCAAGACACATACTTCTCCGTGTCAATCAAAAGGATACGAGACAGTGTGAGCATATAATCCTGATCAAAATAGGAAGTTAAAAGTGAAGGCCACAAAGTATAGAAGCTTGGTGGCTGTAGAAGCATAAAAAATAAAAGTGCAGCATCTACAAAAGAAGTTAAATCATAAACTGTTGCATACTTCAGACAGACAATATTGAGAAAAACATAATACAACCGAGTGCATAAAGGAGATTCTTTAGTAAATAATCATGATTATAAAACAGTAGAAGTCTATTACAGATTCTTCATATTCATGATTACATAAATAAAGCTACCTACCTACTCAGAATACAAAAATGCAGCATAAAAAAGCACAACATATAAAGAGCGCAGCCTAACAAGCATTTCATAATGTACGCCAAGAAGAACACCTTTTTCGATTCCCCTACAAAGTAGGCCAAAAAAGTGCCTTTTCTCGGTGTAGCTCCTAAACGCTGACTAAACATGGTTAGGAATGGTAATCAATCCAAGACCCTGTATTCAACATCTTGGCACTCAGCGTTGTCTCGGACCAAATTATAGCTAGCACGCTGCATAAACAGGGACAACTCCGTCCATAGTCCGCAGAGTTCTTCCCAAAGACTCCTTCATCAAACTCGTCCATAGTCAGCAGTGTTCTTCTACAATCCTAGCCTACGACTAGCACAAGGTTTGCCAAATTTGCTAAGGAAAAGACTAACAGTCATCACAGTATAGCGTTGTCCCAGGCATGAAGTGGGGTAGAGGAGTGTACGAACATGTTTTTGCTCTAAAAATGCCCCTATTTATAGGTTGTGCGGTCAAAACCCACACGCCAAGTGACAACCAGTCAAAGGGTCCGAGTTAATTGGATGAACCTCGTATTCTTCACAATGAATCTCGTTTATGAGACTTCTTGACTAAGTAGTCAAAAGGCATCACTTTTCGAGCCCTAGGCAGCGGCAGAAATTACTGAATGTTTGACCCAAATGCCTCAAAAAGTGCAGTACCTTGGAGCATCACAAGAGCATAGCGCCCTGGAGCTTCGTAAAATCCTACGCTGTGGAGCTTCTAAAAAGTGCAGCACCCAAAGGTGCAGCCTCACAGGCCTCAAACTCCGGGCCACCACTTCAATATTTATGACACTGACATAAATGTCAGGAGATAGCTATCAAGTGTCAACTGTCAATAGCTAGATGTCAGTTGTCAGATACTCGTCGTCAATTCAGTTGAAAAGCTCGACCTTCATCTCACCTAAAAGCACAGCTAGCCTGATGTTCAAAATCACAACTTCAACAACAGAGCTCAAAAGTGTGGCCTCCACGTCGTCTATAAAAGTCCAACTCCTACGACGTCTAGAAGTGCAGCCCACCCTAACATTTAAAAGCACAACTTCTATAGCAGAGCTCAAAAAGCGTAGCTCTTCATTGAAGGGTACTACGTGGCCAACAAAGATGTAAGGACCAAATCCATTCTGTTTAAACAAAATGAGATCTCTGAGTGATGTGCACACGATATGTATCATTGACTCAACCATGTTTATGAATGGGTGCCATCCACCCAAGATCTCAGCAACAAACAAATCTTAACAACTATCACATGTCAGCTCATCCGTAGTCCAACAGTGCAGTTACAACAGATTCAACTATATTTTCATGCGCACAACGCTCCTGTACGCCAAACACCCATACGCACATCGTATATGTGCGTATGGGTGGTTCATTTCGTCAGCCTACAAATAGAAGAAGTCTTCCTTCATTTGGGATCATCGACTACTTCTTGATTGGAAACCCCAGATTATCCACTCACAAACATTCAGAGAGTCAGAGCATGTTTTTCTTGTCGTCAGATCGTCAACGAAGTAAAGGAACCACTACAGTGTTCGATCTCTATCGTCACACTTCTCCAGAATCAAATTGTTGTTAGGATTTCCTGTTTAGGATATTTTTGTAACTTTTTTCATTTGTAATAATATAAAATTTTGTTTAACTTTTTATTCATGACAAACAAAATTGTGACCCTACTGGGGACTTCCTTCTTCTCTGACGAGAAGGTGGTGGCACAATATGATAAAAATCTGCTCGAGTCCTCTCAAAAGATGCATGTCGTATGTTTCGATCAATAATCTTTTGATGACTTATTTTCTGAAGGCAACACGAGTCCTTCGAAGCAGATGCATCCCGAGCCGAAGAAGATTCACTGCACCTGGGTGTCTAAGACCATTGTGCCAAGCAACACAGTCGAAGGAGATGCATCCCGAGATCCCAAAACCTAGGCACACTGCAGGCGCCTGCACGTACATCTACTACAGTCCCTCAATCAGCTCAAGGGTCTGGAAAGCACAGCGTAGGCTGCCCTCCCCATGCTGCCATTTGACGTAACAAAAGGTTGAACGAAGTTTTTGCGTTATTGAATGTATAAGGTATCTGTGTACAAAGAAGGAAGTCTTAAACTTGATATTCTAATTACAGAAAGAAGAGGTTTCTGGGAAAGTGTGACGGTAGAGATCGAGTACTGCAGTGGCTCCTTTACTCCGTTGACGATCTAATGACGAAACAACCTTACTATGGCTCTCTGGCGCCTTTGATGGGACTCTGGGGTCACCGCTCAAGAGGCTGTCTGGATGAAAAGATCCATTGCAGATGGTTGGTTGGTTGGTTCTTTGGTTGATAGGTGGATGAGGGTGGTCGACTATTCGCGGATGGAGATCGTTGCTCCTTTAAAGATTGTTGATGTTCCTTCTGTCGATTTTTGATCTTTTGGTGGAAGAAGAACTTCTATTTATAGAGAACCGAGCACATATGTGATGTACATTAGGGTTCCTGAGATATAAAAAATCTTTCGTCATAGTATGGTGCGGGCTTCTTGGCGCTGACACGTGGGGGATATCGAGATTCCCCTCAAATGAGATCTCTGGTGATTATAAACAAAACCAAAGTAGGTGACATGTGGCGTGTGCCGATTTGCTTGGTCGGTTACAGCCGAGTAAATCTTAGGATTTCATCTTAGATTTGGAGTCTAATTGATCCTCGTCTAAGATATAAATCAATCTGATATGATATCAATCATGATTTAATCCCAATCTTCTCTTTAAGAGGCAGTTTAAAAAAACCAATTGGGGTGGACCCACGCTTTCTGTGCCTATGGTGAGTACTAAGTGCTGCTGTGCTTCTGTGGTGACGAGTAGATCGTGCTTTTGGAGACGACGGAACCTTTGTGCTTTCATACGACGAGTAGACTTGGCTTCGAATGACGACAAGACTTCTGTGCATATAGTACAACTTATGAAGCTGTGTTTCGGGCTACCAGAGTCACTGTGCTATAGGCGACAAATAGGCTTGTGCTTTAGGTTGGCGTGGTTACTATGCTTTTGGAGCAAAAGGTTGACTTGTATTGGTTGCGATGGGAGTTCCCAAGTCTCTTGTAGAGAAGTGACTTAAGCTTATGATCCGGAGCAGATGACTGTGCCGTGGGAATGGAGATGGTGTGAGCATATCACCATCCTCCGCCTCATGCAGACGTAGGTAAGTAGCTGCGCCTCTGAACAGTTGTAACACCCAGTTTTCTAAATGAGGGAAATTTTAAAATTTTGTAATTTAATTCTTTTATTAATGATATTTAAATCATGATATAATTTTTGTTGATTTTTAATCATATAAAACTATTTTAAAATCATGACTTGTGATTTTGATGTGCTTGCTAGCGTAACCCGAGAGACTGTCTGACCTAGAGCCCAACCATGGCATTAGGATGATTTATTTTCACTTTTGAGCATGAGGGTATTTTGGTCATTTGGCCTCTTTGAATTATTGATGATTTACTTAATTGGTGTTTTTGATTTTTGACTTGAACTAGTTGAGACTTGTAGACTAGCCTAGAAGCTAACCCTAGTTATGGTGACCCTAGTTTAACTCAAGTTAACCTACTTTTAGTCATTAGAAATTAGTTTAAGGTAGGAAGGTTAAGTTTAAGTGAAATTAGTTCATGACTTGTGACTTAAGTTAATGACTTATGACTTACCAATTTCATGACTTATAATTAAGCCATGGGCCCATGACTTAGGCCCAAAACAAAATTAAACCCACCCATGGCAGCCACAATTAGGGTTTCCCCTTGCCTATAAGTATTCACTTAGTGTGTTCTTGACTCTTATGTTCTTGACCTAATTTTAGAAGGAGAGGTATTTTCTCATTCCCCTAAAATCCTATTTAATTCATTTTAACTCCTTTTTAACCCTAGTCTTTTGCATTAGGTTCTAAATTATGTTTGTTTACTGATTTTGGAGGTTCACCTCAGTTTTTGTGCTATTTGAAGATTTGGAGTTGCTATTTGGAATCATCCTCTTTGAAGCTTTTCTTGAGCATTGACACTCAATAGGTAAACCATCTAAATCCATTATTTTTCTTGATTTCTTTGTATATAAGGCTAGGTTTTAGGGTTTCCTAGCTGTCCCGGAGATTTAGGTACAATTTGTGTCCATTTCGTGTCCGTATCGGACACGTATCATAATAGGAATATAGGTGTTTGTAGAAATGCCTCTTAGGAAATTATTTTCGTTTTTTTGAAAACTAATTACATAGATATGTAGATCTACATGTGTGTCTTAATGTTTGTGAAGGTTGTTTAGTATTTCGTGTCCGTTTGTGTCGAGTTTCTTGGCTTGGACATGCAGCACTAGTCCCAGGCTGTGTCCTGCCTATCGGGGGCTAGAAATCGTGATACAGGACACGTCGAGACACAATTTTTTGTGGAAAGTAGGGGGCAGTGACTGTCACCATGCTCCCAAATTTTGGGAGCATGTCGTTGAGTACACGCGGCACAATCGCTCCCGCACTGGCCGTACGGTGTCGCGCCCAGACGGCTGAACAAGCGCACAGGCACTGCTGGTACGGGTTTCGTGTCGTGCCTATGTGTCACGTGGACACGATTCAGGCTGACAGGAACCTAGCCCTACCCTAGGCGTACCTTTGGACACGCACACGAGTTGTGTCGTGTCGTGTGTCGTGTGTTAGACACGCGTGCACGTGTGTACGAGACTGTGCACAGTCCTAGTGTATTTGTGTGTTTAAATTGATTGGACACGTCGTGTTCCACTTTCGGGACACGACACACACTGTGTGGCATGTGCACATGTAGCCCATGAATTACCAAACTATAATTTATCATTTTAACCTGTTTTTAATGTTCGAATTCGAATCTCCCATATAGGATTGATACATGCTCCCTGTTTTCCAATTTTCTGAAATTGATTTCCATTTTAGACTAAATTTCAATGTTTTAATTACCATATTGATTCATATATACGTGTAATAGTTACAGGAATTTTGGTATATGGTTCGTGATTGGGAATTAGAAATTTCGAATGAGTTTTCGGGGCTTAATGTGTGAAAACTTGTTTTTTTGAAAACTGTCAATTCCCTTGATTTCTCACTGATTAGAAGTTCATTTTCTTTCATGTTAAACCATTTAATTGTACTAGCTAACTGTCATTTGATTCCCTGCTTTAACTAAAAATTGGTGCTTAAATTTACATGTTATATTCATGTACATACGTACTAGATTACTGAAATGTTGAGTTGATGATTGTGTTAGAATTTGGGGTGATAGGATTCGAATTGGTTTTGGGATTGAAACGAATTTCTGAATGTGAAACTGTCAATTGCTATTTTCCTGAGAATTGGTTGATCTAGCTGTAGGCATGGGAAGTTAGTTTCCTGGGAAAAAAACTGAAATGTAGTACACTGTAGACTGATATATAAAAGCTGCCATTGGGTTCTCTTTTTCCTGAATTCACATCACTAAATTCCTGAGAATATAATGCACTATTTTTCCTTTTATTTTATCTATATACATTCACCAAACCTGAGATTGAATGGTATGTGTGGTTTTATATTGATTTATGTTAAGTTATATAGTTGGAATCAAATTAGCATTTTGATTGAAGGTTTTGGATATGTTATGAACTGTCATCTGGTTTTCACTTGCACAGTTCACATTACAACTGAGATACCACACACCCTACATTATGGTACCCTCTACTAAATCTGAGAATTGCATATTGTTTTTCTGTTGGCCTAAGACCTGGGGATGTCACATATACACTGTCTACTTGATAACTAATGTTCGCTTACTCACACAAAAATCTGAGTTTACACAAACATTACTAATTAACTGTCATTACATTGTTAGCCATAACATTGCCACTTGATACATAGTATTCCCTATTAGCTCACAATTGTTGCACTCATTCATCATCCTGCACATCACCTCTTACATATTCTCTTGCATCTTCATCAATTGGACACACTGTTTTGTGACTCACATTTAAACTGAGATGCACAGTTCATATTCACACATTATTGTACACCATGTATAAACCTGAGAAACCTGAGACCTTAATGTTCCCTCCTTTCTACCTCATTATATGTATATATATATATAATATCTCTAATTTGTTGGATGAATATGTAATATATATAGTGTATATGCATATTGCCTATAATGTAATATATATATGTAATATTGCTTATATTAAAATAGTATATGTATATAATGTGTGGAAGCAATGTATTACCAATATAGATTGTATTGGCCTATGTAGATTCCTATAATATAGCTTATGTATATATGGCATGTATATACACACGTGATTTGTGTGTTGATAGACTTGTAAGGCTTTGTGATGATGTGTGCTTGCTAGAATAGGCTGGCTAGGCTTAGTGAGACTTGTTTAGGCTAGGACTTGACCTAGTTGACCTAGTTTGACTAGTGTGGTTGACTAGAGTTGACCAAGTGTTGACTTTAGCCTAGTTTGACCTAGACAGCAAGCAGATGCATTGTAGATTATATTTATCATCCCCTGTATATATCTTGACTTGTGTTGCTCCAACTAGGAGTCAGGTACCTCATCTCGGATATTACATTTTCACAGCTATTTAGATACCAGACGAGTACATTCTCTGATCATTTCATAACTTGCTTAGAATTATATTCCTGCTCTAGTTTACATTATTTGATGCTGTTATCACGGATTGGTACTATATGGATCTTTTCATGCGATGTTATCCCCCTTGGGAGCATCGGATACATCATGTCATGTGTTTCATGTACATTATGTATTACTCTCTCTCATGATATTCATGTTTCTCATGTGCTTCATGCTCGTTCATGCATGCTCATGTACTCTCATATACTCTCATGATCGGTCATATTTCTCATGTATCTCATGTATAACCTATACTTCATGTGCACTCATTTATGAACCCTCATGTGAATTTCATGTGCACCCATTTATGGACCTTCATGTGAATTTCATGTGCACTTATTTATGAGCTCTCATGTATACTTCATGTGCACCCATTTATGGGCTTTCATGTGAAAATCATGTACGTAACATAACTTGTCTGGATCCTTGTGTATTGATTGGGGTATGGGAGAGTATAAATAGTCATGTGAACAATTCCAAAGTAGTATAGCCACGTGCGTCTCTTTAGTATATTCATGTGCAAATACAGCCATTCACATGTCGACTCTGTACTCTAAATCACTAGTCACTGGTAGCTCACTACTTATAGTAGATATTTCTATTATAGTTCTCTCTCTATTTACATCATGTACTTTCTTTCAGTTTCACGTATCGTACTCTCTTGCATGTTTATATTTTCTAACCTGTTATGATTTGCGTGAGATGTATTATGCTCGCTCCCGTCCTAACTGGACCTGTTGAAAATTTTATAGAGGATGATGAGGAACCCTGCACCCCTTACCTTAGAGCTTGCCTAGATGTCACTCGCGACCTGGACCCTTGGGGAGGTTCAGGCAGCTGCTGAGGACGATACCTTGCTTAGTATAGATAGCTTAGACTTTTTTTCCTTTTCATGTTTAGTTGTTGTCCTTGATTTCAGAGTTGTATATTTTAGAGATGTTGAGACTGGTAGTATTTAACTTTGATTATTTCACTTCTTGTTGTACCTCAGTTTGAGGGTTTTCCTTATCTATTTCATCGTGCTATATTCTACCTTAGATTGTGATTGAGTTGTACCTCGGTGTTGGACTCCTTATGGAGAGTATTCACATTATGCTAGTTATAGTTCATGACCTAGAACAGCGTTCTACCACCGACACTGTAGCGTAGGCTGGGAGCTGTTACGTAATCGTACCCTCACGGTGGGTGCGGGTTGTGACACATTTTTAGTGGTGGCCCATACAGGTCGAGATTATGTAGTGGTATTCGAACTAGAGTATCACTACAGCCGCAGTAGGATTATGATATTTTGAAGGTACTCAATCATACTAGGAAAAACTCTTAATCAGATTCATTTTATCTAAAATTGCTGCTTATTGTCGTCCCTTGAATATAAACTGTTCTACTTGATTTTTTGCTTCATTCTCAGAAATTGCTTCTTGTTTTGATCTGTCTTCATGATGGTTATGGAGACACGATCTCATCGCTCCGGTCCAGGGAATACTATCGAGAGGCTGGCCACCTCTCGTCATGTTCATCAGGTCCTGGAGACTGCAGCTCCTGTTGTGCCGACTCAGGTTGATGTTTCTGCTACTTTGGAGGTACACCTCCGCCTGTACAGAGACCTTTTCCTATCATTCCTAATTTTTCTCAGCAGCAGAGGTACCGGCAGCATCAACAGCAGGCCAGAGGAAACCAGCAAGGGCGAGCTTTCGCCAGGACAGTCGAGGATGCACAAGCCATTGGAGATCTTGTTGCAGGATTCTGATCTTCTCGATTCTATTTCCACAAATGCCTCTTATAACTAACTTGAAATTCGATTTCATCTGCTCCTTGTTGACTGATCAATTTGTTCTGTTGTTCTTGTGTTATATTTGTTTTTTTCCGAGAAAGTCATATGGGCTAGGTCACCTCAATCATGGGATCTAGAATCTTCGATAGTCGTGTTAGATGGCATGGTGAGGGCATATAGTCAGATTTTGGACATATTTCTCGGGTGTGGAAATTTAAGGTTTTTGCCGTCGCATGCGACAATGCAAAAATTTTAAATACCATAAACCTAGAGGTATGTACCTTGATCAAGGACCCTATGATTATCGTAGCCTTGCTCACTAACATGACGAAGACTCTGAACAACATGATTTTGGACAGACGCATATGATTATCGTACCCTTCTGTTGTAAAAAAAATTTCGTATTCCATCATCAAATAACTTGGGAGTAGGGATATTTAGTTTGTAGAGCTTATTCATATGTAGTTCTTTCATAGTGTAATGATATGATAACTTGTAGAGTGTCTGTACCCTAGAGATGATAGTTAGCATTGGTATTAGAATAGTAATTCATTGTAGATGGTTTTTCTATAATTTATAACACCAACCAGTTTACATATAGGATGTTAGTATGCCTTACAGCCTTGATGATTTATTATTATTTTTCCTTACCCTTTCCAGAGAGGCACCCATGACCAGAGCCTGTCCTTGAGTATGGTTGTCGCTGCACCTAAGACTGAAAGGTCTATATACATAGATAGATTGCAGGTGATATTGGCATATAGGATGTGGGTTGATTAGTATCTACAGGCTATTGTTGTATAGGGTATTGACATGTTGTTAGCCTATATTTGGTTCAGTTTTCTATTTTAGTTAAGTTCTCCTTGTGTTGAGTTCAGTCGTATTTATAGGCAGTGTGCAGACCCTTCACTAGAGACCTTGTTCCCTCAGTTCATACTATTTCAAGTTGTTCACTGCACTCAACTTTTCTTACCTACCATATTGCATCATAGATTTCACTGGACCATTGTTGAGGCCCCAATTATTAACTAACCAATATAACCATCAACCACTTGTCATATTTTGCACATCTGGAGTCAGTATCATGCATGAATATGGATATATAGTTGAGTAAAATATATATCTATATAATGATATGGGTTAATTGATAACATAGAGTGGGTTGGTTATGACATTGAGTTAGCTTATAGAGTTTGACCTATATAATTGACCCAATAGTCTAATATTGAACAATGTTGACTTATTGACCTTGTTTGACTAGACAGTTGGCCAAACCCTAGATTTGACTTAGTTGACCAGGAGGGTTGACCCTTGACTATGTTTGAACTAGAAGGAGTACTACCATCTTAATTTCGAGGACAAAATTTTTCTAAGGTGGGTAGACTTGTAACACCCAGTTTTCTAAATAAGGGTAATTTTGAAATTTTGTAATTTTAATCTTTTATTAATGATATTTAAATCATGATATGATTTTTGTGATTTTTAATCATTTAAAACTATTTTTAAATCATGACTTGTGATTTTGATGTGCTTGCTAGCGTAACCCAAGAGACTGTCTGACTTAGAGCCCAACCATGGCATTAGGATAATTTATTTTTACTTTTGAGTATGAGGGTATTTTGTCATTTGGCATCTTTGAATTATTGATGATTTATTTAATTGGTGTTTTTGATTTTTGACTTGAACTAGTGAGACTTGTAGACTAGCCTAGAAGCTAACCCAAGTTATGGTGACCATAGTTTAACTCAAGTTAACCAACTTTTAGTCATTAGAAATTAGTTTAAGGTAGGAAGGTTAAGTTTAAGTGAAATTAGTTCATGACTTGTGACTTAAGTTAATGACTTATGACTTACCAATTTTATGACTTATAATTAAGCCGTAGGCCCATGACTTAGGCCCAAAACCAAATTTAACCCACCCATGGTAGCCACAATTAGGGTTTCCCCTTGCCTATAAGTATTCTCTTAGTGTGTTCTTGCCTCTTTTGTTCTTGACCTAATTTTGGAAGGAGAGGTATTTTCCCATTCCCCTAAAATCCTATTTAATTCATTTTAACTCCTTTTTAATCCTAGTCTTTTGCATTAGGATCTAATTTATGTTTGTTTACTGATTTTGGAGGTTCACCTCAGTTTGTGTGCCATTTGGAGATTTGGAGTTGCCATTTGGAATCATCCTCTTTGAAGCTTTTCTTGAGCATTGACACTCAATAGGTAAACCATCTAAACCCATTGGTTTTCCTGATTTCTTTGTATATAAGGCTAGGTTTTAGGGTTTTCTAGCTATTCCCGAGATTTTGGCACAATTTGTGTCTATTTCGTGTCCGTATCGGATACGTATCATAATAGGAATATAGGTGTTTGTAGAAATGCCTTTTAGGAAATTATTTTCGTATTTTTAAAAACTAATTACAAAGATATGTAGATCTACATGTGTGTATTAATGTTTGTGAAGGTTGTTTAGTATTTCGTGTCCGTTTGTGTCGAGTTTCTTGGCTTGGACACGTAGCACGAGCCCAGGCTGTGTCCTGCCTATCGGGGACGAGAACTCGTGATACAGGACACGTAGAGATTTTTTGTGGAGAGCAGGGGGCAGTGAGTGTCACCATGCTCCCAAAATTTGGGAGCTTGTCGTTGAGTACACGCGGCGCAATCGCGTCCGCACTGGTCGTACGCTGTCGCGCGTAGGCGGCTGAACCCGCGCACAGGCACTGCTGACACGGGTTTCGTATCGTACATATGTATCACATAGACACGATTCAGGCTGACACGAACCTAGCCCTACCCTAGGCGTACCTCTGGACACGCACACGAGTTGTGTCGTGTCGTGTGTCGTGTGTTAGACACGCGTGCACGTGTGCACGAGACCGTGTACAGTCCTAGTGTATTTGTGTGTTTAAATTGATTGGACACGTCGTGTCCCACTTTGGGGACATGACACAGACTGTATGGCATGTGCACATGTAGCCCATGAATTACCAACCTATAACTTATCATTTTAACTTGTTTTTAATGTTCGAATTCGAATCTCCCATGTAGGACTGATACATGCTCCCTGTTTTCCAATTTTTTGAAATTGATTTCTATTTTAGACTAAATTTCAATGTTTTAATTACCATATTGATTCATATATACGTGTAATAGTTACAGGAATGTTGGTATATGGTTCGTGATTGGGAATTAGAAATTTCGAATGAGTTTTCGGGGCTTAATGTGTGAAAACTGGTTTTTTCTGAAAATTGTCATTTCCCTTGATTTCTCACTGATTTGAAGTTCATTTTTTTCATGTTAAACCATTTAATTGTACTTGCTAACTGTTGTTTGCCATTGATTGTAAAAGTACAGAACAATTTTATAAGAGGACTGAACTTAGACTCACAATACAAACTCGCGCGTACAAAGAAAGCCTAGGAATGAAAACCTAGGTACATCAATCTAAGTACGATTGTTTATTTTTGATTCTGGGGGGTGACGGTAGAGGCTCGGGAAAGCGATGGCAGCTCTGCCTTACTCCTTGGACGGTCGGACGTAGCCTTGGCTCTGATGAAGAAATGCTCTCGGAATGTGTGGGGAGACTCTTCTGTACGTGCCTTTTTTTCTCTGTGTGTCCAGCCGGGGGTTCTTCTCTTCTTTTGCAAGGGAATGGCACCTTGCTATTTATAGGAGTGGGTTGTGATCATTAGGGTTTACAATGATTGCCTCTTGAAAAGTTGGCAGTTTGGGGGTTAATTATCATTTTCTTTGATCCTGTCTTGTTGGCAATTAATCAGGGCCGTTAATCTTAATTGCAACAAATCTGGGCAGTTAATGTTGTTTGCGCCAAATCCTTATGGGCAATTAATGTTGATTGCCATGAATCTTCGTGATTTATTATGACAAGCTCGGATCTCCTGCCACGTGTTCAATCTTCTTGATTGCAATAAATCTTATTTGATCTGGGTAATAATGGTGATTGCACTAAATCTAGTTGCTGGAATTTCCTGATAAATCTTGATTGATTTGGTGCCACGTATCCAACTATTATTATGCCGCGAGCCATAGGGACAGTGTGTCTTGACAGAGCAGTATGAGGGTGGCTCCTTACGATTTGAATCGCATGAAGGTGGCAGTCGCATAGGTGTGGCCTCCAAAATCTGAGCCGCATAAGGCTGGCCACGTGTCCAGGCTGCATGGGCGTGGCCTCTCTGCATTTGAGCCGCATGGAGATGGTTCCCATGATCCAAGCCGCATGAGAGTAGCGTCCGCATGGAGGTGGTTTCCAACTGAACCGCATAAGGCTGGCCACGTGTCAAGGCTGCATGGACATGGCCTCTCAGCATTTGAGCCGCATGACGATGGCAGCCGCATTGGTGTGGCCTCCGAAATCTGAGCCGCATGAGAGTAGCAGCCGCATGGAGGTGGCCTCCACCTGAACCGCATGCGGCTAGGCACGTGTCAAAGCCGTATGGAAGACTTTGGGATTTGATGGATCGTTCCAGCTATGGAGATTTTTTTCGTTTCCCTAGGAGCACGCCATTACGTCAGAGCCATCATTGCAGCTTTATGTCAGAGCTGTCAGTTTCACCTTTATGTCGGAGTTGCTTTGTTGTGTCAATGAGGCTGCTGCATAATGGCCAGCTGTAGCGGCGAGCCGCATGAGGCCACGTGGCTTTTACTCGAGCCGTATGGCTATGTTGGCGACTTTTGAGCCGCATAAAACTCTTGAGCCGCATGAAGCTTCTTTGAACCGCATGAGACTCCCTCCGTTTTGAGCCACATAGATTTTTCTGTTCTTTTTCATGCTTCTACAAGACCCCCTTCAAAGTTTTCAATTTTTAAAATTGAAATACATTGAATAAGAAGCATGGCTATGTCCAAATAAGCTCTTCTGGTCGCATAGGATGTTCTGGCCGCATGGACTTCTTGGCCGCATGGACTTTCTAGCCGCATGGACTGCCTGGCCGCATAGACTTCCTAACCGCATGGATCGCTCTGGCCGCATGGACCACTCTGGCCGCATGGACCCCTCTGGCCATATGCTGTCTTTTCTGCCATGTAGGCGTCATTAATTGCCCTTGATTCGTTTTTTGATTTAGAGTCGTCTTTTGGAGGAATCCCAAAAGTCGGTTCATTAAATATTATGGATTTTATGCTTTGATGAATCTCTATTAGGAGAGGGGACGAAATCCTACGAGTCGGTTTTGCCTGCAGCACACGACTCGAAGCGTTCATCGGTCCACGTGCCCCTCCTTTGTCCTCCTATCAATAAGAGTAAGTTCTTATAGAAAGTCTTAACTTTCTTCTTTTACTCAAACCTTTGCTGCCGTCTTCTTCTTCTTCTTCTTCGATCAACGATGGCCCCCAATACTTCCAAAGCTGCGATGAATGGTAAGGGAGTGGCTTCTACGTCGACTGCAGCTCCTGAAGTTCATCCCGACGTTCACCCCACCATTGCTGGTAATAATTTTGGGAGGATCGTGTGCTTCAAAAACCCTAACAAAGACGGCTCTGTTGTATGTTTTATGCACAAGCCTTTAATGCGTCCTTTATCTTCTTTGCACTGTTCAAATTGTATGGGCCGTATGTACGTCCCATGTCCGAGCCGTATGGGGGTATACCCCATGCCGCATGGGAGTTGTCTTGTGGGCCGCATAAACACTTTGCAATTTGAACCGCATAAAGGCCTGTTGAACGGAACCGCATAAGACCTTCTGAGCTGAGCCGTGTGGAGTCCCATTAAACAGGACCGCATAAGCCTCCTTTTGAACTGTGCCATATAAGCTTATCTAGACTGGACCGCAGAAGGCACCGACCATCTTCTAACTTTGTTTCTTTTATCTTTGATTCTTGCAGCATCCCTGCCGAAGGCTGAGATCATTGTGAAGGAAGAGCTTCTGCCTCCTTTCGTCAAACAAGAGTCATCGCTCGTTAAGGAGGAGGTGATACCAAAAATGGAGGAAAAAAAAAGAGTTGGCGCCTATAGGGGAGGGAAACACTCCCAATATTGAAGTTGCTGTAAAGGATGAGCCCCAGTCTGAAGGTGGTAGTGTTGAAAATTCTGACCCTCCTGTTCCGGACGAGGACCTTACTCAAATAGATCCTTCATATGAAAAATGGTTGAGGGAATGGTATATGCGCCCCCACAACTAGGATTCGTGGGCTCCCATAAATGTCCATCTTTGTCTTGATATTTCTTATTTGTCTTTAGCTGTCATTTGTGTTTTGCTTCTTTTGGACATCAATGTAATCTTTTTTCTTCTTGTCTGAATGAAACGATGGAGAACTTTTCTGGCTTGCTTATGAGATGTAGTCATGTGAATATAACTGATTTTGAATGATCAGAATACATTCGCTCTATTCTTTGAGAAACGTTTTGTGGACCTATTATCCTCGGCGTACCCTGGTTCTGGATACGGATAATGAGACGAGAGAGAGAACCAACATACTTACTCAGAGGTAATGAGGACATGGTAAATATGAGGGTTTCTTCGATGTAGCCTTCCCACTCAGAGGTAATGAGGACAAGGCAGGAGTGGGCTCCATGAAGGGTACATAGAACAACTCAGAGGTAATGAGGACGTGGAAGTTCTATGTGAGGGCGGTTTGTTTTTGATGGAAGGGAAACAACTCAGAGGTAACATCGACGTGGTTGTTTCGAAGAATTTGTGGATCTGTTACCCTTTTTGTGCACTGAGAGTGCGGGTATTGTATCATGAGGAGGGAGCTCTACTTAGGAGGAAAGTTCAGAGATATGATCATACATGACTTACTACCTAAAAGATGCGATGTAGATTCATCTGTAGTGACCAGAGTGTAAGTTCAGCGGTACCTACGGGTACATAACTCGACAATCTGGGAAATTTGGAATCAGAATGTAAGTTCAGCGGTACTAGAGGGTACGTAACTCGTTATTCTGGGAAATTTGGAGTCGGAATGTGAGTTCAGCGGTACCAGAGGGTACATAACTCAACACCCTGGGATAGTTGAAGGATGTTGTTTCAGACGTAATACTTCTTCAGGAACTTGCCGTTGATGGGCAACATGAGCAAGTCTTTATTTTATTTTGCAAGGCGGTAAGCTCCATTGGAGAATACAGCATCGATGATGAACGGGCCTTCCCACTTTGGCTGGAACTTGTCGGCAGTTTTGTGAGTCATAACCATCGGCCTCCGAACTGCCAGAACGAGATCGCCCACTTGGAAGGTTCTAATTTTAACCTTCTTGTTGAAGGCTCCGAAGATACATGCTTGGTACAGCTCGATTCGTTGTTGAGCTAACAGGTGCCTTTTATCTAGGGCCTCCAACTCTTGTAGTCGGCGATGGTGATTATCATCTGTCGTCAATCGGTAGGTGAGAGCGACACGGAGTGAAGGGATTTGAGTCTCCAGGGGGAGAACTGCCTCACTCCTATATACCAGAAAGAATGGTGTGTTCCCGGTGGTAGACCGTACTGTAGTACGGTACGCCCATAAGCATTCACCGAGCTTCTCGTTCCAGTCGCGTTTGTTTGATGACACGAACTTCTTGAGAAGCTTGATGATTGTTTTGTTGAACGCTTCAGCCAGACTATTAGCCGTCGGGTTGTACGGTGTCGAAGCAATATTCTGGATTCGGTGTTTGTCGCAAAATCGATAGAAGGAGTGGCTTACGAACTGCAGACCATTGTCGTGGATAATCCTTCGGGGCAGTCCGAAGCGGTAGATAACGTGAAGCTTGAGGAAGCTGATCCCATTTGAAGTTTTCACTTTTGCTAGCGGAATAGCCTTCGCGCATTTGGAGAAGTAATCTATGATTGCGAGTATGAAGCGATGTCCGCGGGACGAAGACGGAGTGATTGAACCAATGATGTCCATTCCCCATGCTTCGAATGGCCAGGATGCCACCGTTGGATGTAGAAACTCGGATGGCTGGTGGATAAAATCTACGTAGACTTGACAGGCTTTGCATTTTCGTGCATAGTCTATTGCATCTGCCACCATCGTGGGTCAGTAATAGCCCATTCGGCGGAGGCGATCTTGTAATTTTGGGCCAGGCTGATGGGCCCCACAGATGCCATCATGAGCTTCATGTACGGCTTCTTTGGCTTCTGTATTTGATAGACATCGAAGCAGTAATCCATTGTATGATCGTCGATATAGCATTTTTGTCTCTGTATCGTAGAAGAATCTGAGGGAACGTCTTCTGATAGAAGTGGTTTCCTTCGGATTCTCTGGCAGGATGTCGTAGACTACGAATTCAATGAATGGTTGTCTCCAGTCTGGTGCTTTGTTGACTGTCAGCGTGGAGTAACTCTCAACACATTAAACATTATTCCTGGGACAGACCAACTCACGGCCTATGATGTCAACCAGATGATGAGCATGATTCGGTACTGCTAGGGAAGCAGTCAGGCCTGCTAGGGCATCGGCTTCAAGGTTCTGGAGCCTGGGAACGTGTTCTATGAAGAACCCTTCCAAGGACGAGATGATGTCAATCGCTATTTGGTGACAGGGGATCATGTCTTCATGACGAACTTCATATGAGCCCCGGATCTGGTTAACGATTAGCTGTAAATCACCGTATGCTTCAAGGTACTCTACCCTCAGCTCCTTTGCAAGTCGGACGCCAATGACCAAAGCATTGTACTCGGCCACATTATTTGAGCAGGGCTTCGTGAGGGAATAAGCCGGATTGATCACTAGCCCGGTGGAAGAAATCAACACCACTCCGACCCCAGCGACGATGTTGCCCTTGGACCCAGTTCTAGAAGAGCCGTCGAAGAACATTCACCATACGGTATCATGGGAGGCCATATTTGAATTGGCAACCTCATCTGGAATCTCTTCGTCTATTCTGGTTGACTCCGATCCTGGATGAGCTGCTAAAAAGTCTGCCAGAGCTTGACCTTTAACAGCCTTCTGTGGGACGAAGATCATGTGGTAGGGGGACAATAAAATTGCCCAGGTGGCGAGGCGAGAGCTGAGTGTACCTGGCTTAGACATGAGGACCCTGAGGGGGTTAACTCTTGATACGATATGAATGGTTTGTCCCGTGATGTAGTGTCACATCTTCTGAATAGCGAAGACGAGAGCAAGTCACTCTTTCTCCACGACAGTGTATCGATGATCCGGCCCCATCATCATTCGACTGAGGTAATATATAGCTTGCTCATGGCCTGTATCATTGTTTTGTGCTAACAGAGCACCGAGAGAATGTTCCATCGCTCGACCATAGAGCAGGAATGGTCTTCCAGCAACCGAGGCTACCAAGACTGGAGGGTTCATCAAATATTCTTTGATGCTGTCGAAGGCGCTGGCATTATTCATCCCATACGAATGAAATACCGTTCTTCATGAGGTGGGTGAATGGCTGACATCATCCGGAGAGGTTGGAGATAAACCTCCTGATGTAGGCCAGCCTCCCTTGAAGGCCTCGGAGTTCACGTAGATTTCTCGGGGGATCCATCTCTATGATTGCCTTCGTCTTTTCAGGGTCTATGTTGATACCCTGGGAAGTAATGATGAAACCCAAGAACTTCTTGCTAAATACGCCCAAGAAGGATTTTGTGGGATTCATCCTCAAATTGTGCGCTCGTATCATGTCGAATACTGTCCTCAGATCATGCAGATGATCTTCCTTAGAGCGACTTTTGATGGCGATGTCGTCGATGTAGTATTCCACTGTCTTGCGTAGGTGGTCTCTAAAGATGATGCTCATAGCTCGTTGATAGATGGCACCAGCGTTCTTTAAACCGAAAGGCATGACTGTGTAGCAGTATGTGCCAATTGGTGTTTGAAATGATGTATGCTTTTCGTCATCAGAGAACATCTTGATTTGGTTGTACCCTGAGAAACCATCCATGAATGACATATGCTCGAAGCTGCAGGTGTTGTCAATCATGATGTCGGTGATAGGGAGGGGGAACTCATCCTTAGGACACGCCTCATTCAGATTTTAAAAGTCGATGCAGATTCGAATCTTTTCATTCTTCTTAAGGACTGGTACAATATTTGTGACCCAGTCTAGATGATGTTCCTCACGGATGAAGCCGCTGGCTATCAGTTTGTTGACCTCAGCTTCAATGGCATTCATGACGTCGGGATGGAACCATCGTTGATGTTGTTTGACTGGTTTTGCGTCCGGACGAATGTTAAGTTTGTGAAGTGCAACCTCGGGGTTCAGTCCTGGCATATCTTCGTAGCTCCAGGCGAACACGTCGATGTATTCTCTGACGAGTTGTAGTAGTGATTCTCGCTCTTCGTCTGTCAGATTCTTGCTGACAAAGATAGGTTTTTGAGAGGACTCATCACCGAGATCAACTTGCACAACCTCATCCTCGGTGGAGGGCTCTCTTTGTTCGAACCGTTTCTCCCATTGCGCATCTAGTTATTGTGTCCACGGCTCTAACTCAATAAATTCAGGAATGTCTTTATTTTCTTTGTAGGCGTCAGCAAATGCCATATTGATGTACCAGATTTGCCTGAATATGTCCCTGATGCTGACATCCGAATCAGAAGTTGGTGATCCGGTTGAGTGTGAATGTCAGTCGCATTCCTCATCCGAGCTTTCAGGGGTCGTTGCAGGTGTAACATAACCTAGCCCACATCTGGTCTTGTTATAGTAATCCCGTGGTTTTCCAGCAGGGATAGGCAATTGTAAGGGTAATCGTCGTCCAGTGCTGTAGTTTAAGCCTGGTGTAGTTTCCAGATCATACCCTTGTTTTTGCATGAGGTACTCGGATTGGGAACTATACAGATAAAGGGACAGTCTTCCGGTGTCGGGTTCGAGATCAATTTCTTCTACCCTAAAGGGTTGTGGATCATTTTTTCGGCCGAAGATGATTGGATGATCCTCTTCCTTAATTTTGCGATAAGCGTCTTCCACTGGAGTAAGTTGGTTTGTGGTGTAGACATTTGTCACCTGTGTGTGTAGATGGGTGCCTATACCGTGTTACATAGCATACATTGTACAAAGCTTATTAAGCTCGAGGTAGTTCAAAATAGCCCTTTATTGATGAAGTAAGGTATCTTTTCCAGTGGGATTACATCATCTGCGAATGGAATATCAGTGTGAGCAGCCACATACTTGGCCAGCTCTGACTCTTCTTCAGCTACCCCCTGTGTTAATGAAGACTAGGAGGATGACTTGGTTAGCTTAATCATCATGGAGTCGTTGGCGTACTAGCCACCCCCAGTTTGGTGCTTGGTGCTGGACGAGAAGTTGTTGGCTGGCTAGCAGTCCCCGGCTTAGCGCTCGGCTGCCGATTCATTCTGGGAAGAATCGTCATCGGCTTGACAGAGGGATTGAGCTCTCTATTTATTGCTGACTAGCTCTCGGCAGCCTGATTGTCAGTTGCTCTATCGTGGGTCTTGGCGCTTGGCCAGTCCTTGGTAGTCGGATTATCATCTGCTCCTTCTGTGCAGAGAGGCTGATTGCGTCCATACGCAGAGTGGCTGTAAGGGGCGCAGTTCTGCCAGGTTTACGGGCTTGGAGGTGGATCGTCAGAGGTCCTTCTGATCCAACTGCTGCCTCAGTTTGAGTGAGTATCTCCTTCGACAAGGTGCTTTTTTGACTTCTCGTACACGCGTGAATCTGAGTAGTAGGATTCGACCCCTTTAAAGGGATCGATGTCGACAAATTCTGTCCTCACGAAGCCGTGCTTGTCGACGTACTTGAAGCACTGGTGCAGTGTGGAGGGTACGATCATGTAATCGTGTATCCAAGGACGCCCCAGGAGAATGTTGTAGGAAGTGTCCGCATCTTTGACATAACAGGTCACTTATGACTGAAGGTCGCCGATTTGGCACTTCAAGCGAATCTTCCTGATCGGATAGCTTTTGCCTGAATTGAAACCGCTAATGGCGGTACTTGTCGGCGTCAGGCAATGCATTGGGATACGCAGATGGTGCAGTAAGCTCTTCGGGATGATGCTTATGGAAGAACCGGGATCAATATGTATCCGATCCACCTTGATATCGCCAATTTACCCAGTGTAATACAGAGGGCGATCGTGCAGGTTGGTCTTGATGAGCATATCCTACGGAGTGAAGACAATGTTCGGCATTGAACCTATGTAAGAGCTATCCTGGAGATCTGTAGGCGAGCGGTCCCCAGTGAGATTCGACTGAGCTAGATATGCATCGACATTCTGGAGTGCCTCGCTCAGTACGACGCGAATATCCTTGAAGAGTCTCAGGAGTTCGTATAGCGATAATTTGGCCAGTGTGTTGGCCAATTGTGTCAAGATGTCAAAGTTGTAGGGCCTCTCCAGCCTATGAGGCGTCTTCCTTCGGAGCGGTTTGTCAAAGCGAGTCTCCTTCGGCCTAGGCTTGTCGGTCGTCGAAGGCTGCGAGGGTCCTGGAGCATCAGCAGCTGTCGGTTGATGATCTTCAGCCGAGTTACCCGGTGTAGGTTGGGATTGTACACCCGACTGGGTGACGACAGCCGTAGCTTCCTCGACCTCTGCGAGATTATGCGGCATAATTTGACTTTCCCACTCTTCTTCTTGCTGGTGGAGGAAGGTGCAGACTTAGTCACTTCGGGTACCAGGTCCGGATGGACCCACATGACCTCCCTTCGTGATGTGGTAAGGGGCACTTAGCCAGCATCCTGGGTTCGGGGAGGTGGAAGGTTAGCGACCTCCATCCTTGCTCTGGGGACGGGCTCTACTCCATCTTAATTCTTTGTCGGAGGGAAGCTGCCGAATTGTACTAACACCATGTTGGCTGCTACGGTCACCTCTTCGAAATTGATGGCCAAGGCATTAGAATCGATGAGATACGGGATGTATCGCTTCAGTTGGTAGCAGTCTTGTGTAGCATGGTGGACATAGCGATGGTAGTGGCAGTACTTGGGACTCTCCATTTCTGCAGGACGAGGTTCACACCTTGGAGAAGGAAGCTGAATTTGACCTTCTTGTATGAGCATGTCCAAGATGGGCTTGACATGCCCGTCCTTGAAGGACTAGGTCATCTGAGGCCACTGGTTCTATGCCGGCTTCGCTTCGGGCTTCGGAGCTGTGTCGGCCACCATAGCCTGTTTGCCTTTGTTGTCTCGATTGTTGGAGGGATTACCACCATTGTTGTTGTTGGTGTTTGGGCGTTTACCCTTGTCCCCTCCTTCCGAGACGTGCAATCCCAGTTGGAGAGCTTCTTTCAACTTGTCTTCTGTACTAGTGGCACTGATGATGAACGTCTTCCAATCCTTAAACTGAATTTTGCCCATCCAGAGGCTGATTGTAGGAAGTAGCCTCTTTTGGCAAATTTCAATTAAGGAGGAATCAGGGTTACCGGAAGTCAACTTATTGCGGTTTGGCAAAACCGCTCGATATAGTTCCTTGTCAGCTCATTTTCTCCTGAATAACGTCTATGAGAGTGGACATTGTCACGTCTTGTCCTACTTTGTAGAACCTCTCAAAAACATACGTTTGAAGCCAGCGAAGTAATGGATGCAGTTGTCCGGCAAGTTGCGGTACCAGTCGAAGGCAACCCCTCCAATGCTACGATGAACAACCGTGTAAGGATGGCGTCATCATGAGGCAGATGATCGGTTGTGACTTTGAAGTAGGTGATGTACCTGCTTGCAGATGTCTTCCCATCATATGGATTGATGTTAAATGGTTTATATCTTGGTGGGTAGGGAACATCTCTCCACGCAGCAGGATACGGTTGTCGTATCCTAAGGTCTTGGCAGTTTTCTCGTGCGTGGAACATGGCCCGGAGCTCCTGGACCTCTCTTCTTGCCTCTTTGGCCTCGTCTGCAGCGGTGAGGGCCGATATTTCAGGAGGATTATCACCCGGGTTTGGTGCGGCTAAGTTCGAGTCCGTATTGACCGTGGGTCACACGTTTGTTTGGCCAAGTATTCTTCCTTGCAGAGTTGGAAGGACCACTTTGATCTCGTCTATAGACTTGACCAAGGTATGTAATATGGCTTCCAGAGTGTCGATGCGTTGGCGATCACTGGGACCATCTTGGTTGCTGTCCGTCATGAACATCGTCCTTATATGAGAGAGATGGAAGGAATGGTGGAGGACGTGCCCTCTGAGTCATACCCTTGTACAGAGAAGTCGTCAGGGTATGTAGGAATGTTCTCCTCTAGTTCGACTCAAAAGGGGTGGTACCCCCAACTTCAGAGCTTGCCTCGTCTTGAGAGTTGTGGACGTCTTTAGGGACGTCGGGATCTGATGCATCTGTTGGGTGAACCGTTTCCTCTGGATTATCTTCTTGGAACACCGGATTGTCGTAATATTTGGAGGAGTGCTACCCCCGGCTCCAGTGCCTTCCAGAGATGTGGACGACGAATCTTCAAGTGTGGCAGATTTTATCTTTGAGCGGGTACCTTGGTAAACTCCTGTAATAGTGGTAGACAACCGCTTAGAAGAGAGTTTCTTGGCTATGCCGGTTGAGATTTTTGGGCTGGAGACATTTGTTTTCTTCCCTCTCCTGCTGCCAGGAATATTTAGAGCAGAATTGCAGGAGGCGACGAGAAGCGTCTCGTCTTCTGAGTTTCGTGTTGCAGCCGTTGGAAGACGGACCGCCGGTCTTTTTACCGCCGCTTTGTTGCAGCAGCAGCTGACAATGACTTGGGTGCAGTGATGTTCCCGACATGACTCTCTGCACACCAAGTTTTTGTCTCTTTCCTTGCGTTTGTGAATAATCACGTTACGCAAGTCACTCGTTTGTGGGCCCGGGAATCCTGAGCACATGAGTGTGTTGGCATCCTGCATGTTCCCTGATGTGGGGGTAGTACGAGTACTTGCCCCTGATCGTTGTTGGGAGATCCTTGATAACTATCCCGTTCGTTGGCCGTCGGGGGCTGGACACGGGTAGTTTTGTACAACTTTCCATCAGGGGCCGCGTAATAGCGGGATGCCCTGATAGTCAGAAGTTGGGACAGCCGACTGAGCTCGTCGAGCCAGCACCGTCCTAGACTTCTTCCCTTTGGCACCCGAGAGTGCATAATAGGAAGAGTCCAAGTTGGTCATAACAGAGTCTGGCATATACTCCAGAGAGCCTCCAAGGTCAGGACCGCATGAGAGACGGTCAAACACTAACCGTGAGCCGCATGGGACATATGGTATGCGGCTGGGATCGGTGGCCGTGCAGGCTGTCTGCATGCGGCTGTCTCTTGTGGCCGTATGAACCTTCTGTATGCGGCTAGAAGCGATGGCCGCATGAAATTTTGGGATGCGGCTAGAAGTTATGGCCGTACAGGTGCTGCCTGCATGCGGCTGGCAGTTCTGGCCGCATGGGCTTTCTGCATGCGGCTGACTTTTGTGGCCGCATGAGTTTTCCCATGTTGGGCAAGCCGCATGAGTCTTTTTAGGTTGGCGCCCTTAAGGGCTTTGATCGCATAGAGTTCCTTTTGTCCCTGTAAATCCAGTATCATAGTGTTTTCTTCTGCCGGACTTGGGGACAGCAGAGTCCTCTATGGTCTGAAGTGGGGTTGCCTGCGAGACTTCTATGCCATCTTGAGCGACAGCGAGAGTTTCTTCGAGAGCTTGGGAAGGAGCGAATGTTTGGGCCTCCACTCCCTGCGGGCCTTTTTCGTACGGGCTCGCCGCTGGATCGGGGGCAGCGCACCCGTCGGAGTGCATTTCTTCAAATACCTGCTGGTCGAACGGGCGACCAGCATTGTTGAGTGGAGCCAAGTTTGGCTGCGTCCGATTGCGTCACCAACTCCTAGCCGTGGAGAAGTTAGTCCCCAGCAGAGTCACCATCGTGTTTGCCATTGATTGTACAAGTGCAGAACAATTTTATAGGAGGACTGAACTTAGACTCACAATACAAACTCGCTCGTACAAAGAAAGCCTAGAAATGAAAACCTAGGTACAACAATCTAAGTACGATTGTTTATTTTGATTCTGGCGGGGTGACGGTAGAGGCTCGGGAAAGCGATGGCCGCTCTGCCTTACTCTTTGGACGATCGGACGTAGCCTTGGCTCTAATGAAGAAATGCTCTCGGAATGTGTAGGAGACTCTTCTGTGCGTGCCTTTTTCCTCTCTGTGTGTCCAGCCGGGGGGTCCTCTTTTTTGCAAGGGAATGGCACCTTGCTTTTTATAGGAGTGGGGTGTGATCATTATGGTTTGCAATGATTGCCTCTTAAAAAGTCGGCGGTTTGGGGGTTAATTACCATTTTCTTTGATCCTGTCTTGTTGGCAATTAATCTGGGCCTTTAATCTTGATTGAACAAATCTGGAAAGTTAAAATTGATTGTGCCAAATCCATATGGGCAATTAATGTTGATTGCCACGAATCTTTGTGATTTATTATGACATGCTCGATCTTCTGCCACGTGTACAATGTTTGATTGCTATAAATCTGATTTGATCTGGGTAATAATGGTGATTGCAGTAAATCTGGTTGCTGGGATTTGCTAATAAATCTTGATTTATTTGGTGCCACGTGTCAACTATCATTATGTCGCGAGCCACAGGGACAGGGTGTCTTGACAGAGCCGCATGGGGGTGGATCCTCACGATTTGAACCGCATGAAGGTGGCAGCCGCATAGGTGTGGCCTCCGAAATCTAAGCCGCATAAGGCTGGCCACGTGTCAAGGCTGCATTGGCATGGCCTCTCCGTATTTGAGCCGCATGGAGATGGTCCCCATGATCCAAGCCGCATGAGAGTAGCGGCCGCATGGGGGTGGATTCCAACTGAACCGCATAAGGCTGGCACGTGTCAAGGCTGCATGGACATGGCCTCTCAGCATTTGAGCCGCATGAAGATGGCAGCCGCATAGGTGTGGCCTCCGAAATCTGAGCCGCATGAGAGTAGCAGCCGCATGGGGGTAGCCTCCACCTGAACCGCATGCGGCTGGCGACGTGTCAAAACCGTATGGAAGACTTTAGGATTTGATGGATCGTGCTAGCTATAGAGATTTTCTTCGTTTCCCTAGGAGCACGCCATTACGTCAGAGCCATCATTACAGCTTTATGTCATAGCTGTCAGTTTCGTCTTTATGTCAGAGCTGCTTTGTTGTGTCAGAGCATTAAATGAGGCTACTGCTTAATGGCCATCTATAGCGGCGAGCCGCATGAGGCCATGTGGCTTTACTCGAGCCGCATGGCTATGTTGGCGACTTTTGAGCCGCATAAAACTCTTGAGCCGCATGAAGCTTCTTTGAACCGCATGAGACTCCCTCCGTTTTGAACCGCATGGATTTTTCTGTTCTTTTCCATGCTTCTACAACTGTCAATTGATTCCCTGGTTTAACTAAAAATTGGTGCTTAAATTTATATGTTATATTCAGTACATACGTACTAGATTACTGAAATGTTGAGTTGATGATTGTGTTGGAATTTGGGGTGATAGGATTCGAATTGGTTTTGGGATTGAAAGGAATTTCTGAATGTGAAACTGTCAATTGTTATTTTCCTGAGAATGGGTTGATCTAGCTGTAGGCATGGGAAGTTAGTTTCTGGGAAAAAAAACTGAAATGTAGCACATGTAGACTGATATATACAAGCTGCCATTGGGTTCTCTTTTCCTGAATTCACATCACTAAATTCCTGAATATAATGCACTATTTTTCCTCTTATTTAATCTATACACATACACCAAACCTGAGATTAAATGGCATGTGTGGTTTTATATTGATTTATGTTAAGTTATATAGTTGGAATTAAGTTAGCATTTTGATTGAAGGTTTTGGATATGTTGTGAACTGTCATCTGGTTTTCACTTGCACAGTTCACATTACAACTGAGATACCACACACCCACATTATGGTACTCTACTAAATTGAGAATTACATTGTTTTCCTGTTGGCCTGAGACCTGGGGATGTCACATATACACTGTCTACTTGAGAACTAATGTTCACTCACTCACACAAAAATTTGAGTTTACACACACATTCCTAATTAACTGTCATTACATTGTTAGCCATAACATTGCCACTTGATACATAGTATTCCCTGTTAGCTCACACTTGTTGCACTCATTCATCATCCTGTACATCACCTCTTGCATATTCCCTTGCATCTTCATCAATTGGACACACTGTTTTGTGACTCACATTTAAACTGAGATGCACAGTTTATATTCACACATTGTTGTACACCATGTATAAACCTGAGAAACCTGAGACCTTAATGTTCCCCCTCTCTACCTTTATATCTATATATATAATATCTCTAATTTGTTGGATGAATATGTAATATATAGTGTATATGCATATTGCCTATAATGTAATATATATATGTAATGTTGCTTATATTAAAATAGTATGTATATAATGTGTGGAAGCAATGTATTACCAATATAGATTGTATTGGCCTATGTAGATTTTATAATATAGCCTATGTATATATGGCATGTATATACACATGTGATTTGTGTGTTGATAGACTTGTAAGACTTTGTGATGATGTGTGCTTGCTAGAATAGGCTGGCTAGGCTTAGTGAGACTTGTTTAGGCTAGGACTTGACCTAGTTGACCTAGTTGACAGTGTGGTTGACTAGAGTTGACCAAGTGTTGACTTTAGCCTAGTTTGACCTAGACAGCATGCAGATGCATTGTAGATTATATTTATCATCACTGTATACATCTTGACTAGTGTTGCTCTAACTAGTAGTCAGGTACCTCATCTCGGACAGTACATTTTCATAGCTATTCAGATACCAGGCGTGTACATTCTCTGATCATTTCATAACTTGCTTAGAATATATTCTGCTCTAGTTTACCTTATTTGATGCTGTCACGATATTATCACGGATTGGTATTGATCTTTTCATGCGATGTTATCCCCGGGAGCATCGGATACATCATGTCATGTGTTTTATGTACATCATGTATTCCTCGCTCTCATGTTATTCATGTTTTTCATGTGCTTCATGCTCGTTCATGCATGCTCATATACTCTCATGTGCTCTCATGTCGGTCATGTTTCTCATGTATCTCATGTATAACCTATACTTCATGTGCACTCATTTATGAGCCCTCATGTGAATTTCATGTGCACCCATTTTTGGGCCTTCATGAATTTCATGTGCACTCATTTATGAGCTCTCATGTATACTTCATGTGCACCCATTTATGGGCTTTCATGTGAAAATCTTGTACGTAACATAACTTGTCTGGATCCTTGTGTGATTTGGGTATAGGAGAGTATAAATAGTCATGTGAACAATTCCAAAGTAGTATAGCCATGTGCGCCTCTTTAGTATATTCATGTGCAAATCCAGCCGTTCATATGTCGACTTTGTACTCTAAATCACTAGTCACTGGTAGCTCTCTACTTAGTAGATATTTCTATTACAGTTCTCTCTCTATTTACATCATAACTTTCTTTCAGTTTCACATATCGTACTCTCTTGCATGTTTATATTTTCTAACCTGTTATGATTTGCGTGAGATGTATTATGCTCGCTCCGTCCTGATGGACCTGTTGAAAATTTTACAGAGGATGATGAGGAACCCTGCACCCCTTACCTTGGAGCAGGCCTAGATGACACTCACGACCTGGACCCCTGGGGAGGTTCAGGCAGCTGCTGAGGATGATACCTTGCTTAGTATAGATAGCTTAGACTGTTTTTCCTTTTCATGTTTAGTTGTTGTCTTGATTTCAGAGTTGTGTATTTTAGAGATATGAGACTGTATTTAACTTTGATTATTTCACTTCTTGTTATACCTCAGTTTGAGGGTTTTCCTTATCTATTTCATCTCCTACATTATACCTTAGATTGTGATTGAGTTGTACCTCGTGTTGGACTCCTTTTGGAGAGTATTCACATTATGCTAGTTATAGTTCATGACCTAGAACAGCGTTCTACCGCCGACACTGCGTAGGCTGGGCACTGTTACGTACTCGTACCCTCACGGTGGGTGCGGGTCGTGACACGTTTTTAGTGGTGGCCCATGCAGGTCGAGATTATGTAGTGGTATTCGAACTAGAGTATCACTACAGCCGCAGTAGGATTAGGATATTTTGAAGGTACTCAATCACACTAGAAAAAACTCTTAATCAGATTCATTTTATCTAAAATTGCTGCTTATTGTCTTCCCTTGAATATAAACTGTTCTCCTTGATTTTTTGCTTCATTCTCAGAAATTGCTTCTTGTTTTGATCTGTCTTCATGATGGTTATGGAGACACGATCTCATCGCTCCGGTCCGGGAATACTATCGAGAGGTTGGCCACCTCTCGTCCTGTTCATCAGGGCCTCGAGACCGCAGCTCCTGTTGTGCCGACTCAGGTTGGCATTTCTGCTGCTTTGTAGGTGCACCTCCGCCTGTACAGAGACCTTTTCCCGTCATTCCTGATTTCTCTCAGCAGCAGAGGTACCTGCAGCATCAACAGCAGGCCAGAGAAAACCAGCAAGGGCGAGCTTTCGCCAGGACAGTCGAGGATGCACAAGCCATTGGAGATCTTGCTGCAGGATTTCGATCTTCTCGATTCCATTTCCACAAATGCCTCTTAACTAACTTGAAATTCGATTTATCTGCTCCTTGTTGACTGATCAATTTGTTCTGTTGTTCTTGTGTTATGTTTGTTTGTTTTTTCTTTTTCCGAGAAAGTCATATGGGCTAGGTCACCTCAATCATGGGATCTAGAATCTTCGATAGTCGTGTTAGATGGCATAGTAAGGACATATAGTCAGATTTTGGACATATTTCTTGGGTGTGGGAATTTAAGGTTTTTGCCGTCGCATGCGGCAATGCGAAAATTTTAAATACCATAAACCTAGAGGTATGTACCTTGGTCAAGGACTCTGTGATTATCGTACCCTTACTCACTAACATGAGTAGTTCGATGACAAATTTCTATTAATGAAGTGGGATGTCTTGTCCTGAGGGATTACATCGTCAAAAAGTGGGCCTCTATATCGGTGCAGATGTAATCTTCTAGCTCTTCGTCAGTTAGGGCTAGAGCTGCCGACGGAGGAGAAGGAGGACGCCTTCCTTTCAGCTTGACCATCAAGGGAATGGTGGTCGGATGCTCCTGCACCTTCATTGTCGACCTTGGGGACCTCCGGGTAACTTTATTCGTACAGGCTCCTGACCATCTTCCATCGTCACTGAAGGCAAAGGTAGCTTTGCCCAAGCTTAACAATAAGAGGTGCTGACACCTTGGGGGGCCTCCCTTTCAGTCGAACCTTTAAAGGTTCTTCGGCCACTGCTGCACTTTCTGAAGCTGCCTCTGCCTCGTCGTCAGTATTATTGCTGTCGTCATTCCAGGGGACTGACTTGTATAGATCGACATCCGTATAGTAGGCTTCAAGTCCCCGAAACGGGTCAATATCAGCGAACTCTATTTTCATAGTCCCATCGATGGCCACATATTTCATACACTGATGTAGGGTGGAAGGGACAATCATGTACTCATGGATCCATGGTCGTTCCAGTAGCATGTTGTAATTTATGTCTGCATCAATGACATAGCAAGTCACTTCAGTATGAAGGTCGCCGATCTAACATTTCAGGCAAATTTTGCGTAAGAGCTCGCTCTTTTCCGCGTTGAAGCCACTGATTGTTGTGTTCGAGGCTGTCAACCGGTGCATTAGAACCCCTAAAGTTTGAAGCAAGCATCTTAGAATAATGCTCAAAGAGGAACCTGGGTCGATGTGGATGCGATCGACCGTAATGGCACCGACATACCCTATATAGTATGGGGCGGTTGTGCCGGTTATTCTTTAGCAACATGTCTTGCTGGGAAAAAGTGATACTGAGAATCACTTCGACCAGACTTTAAAAAAGTGGGCAAGCTGCATGATCCACTTTCGTGGCTGAACCTAGGTGAGGAAGGACTCGGCGTTCTGCAAAGCTTCACTGAGCGCATCTCTGGTCTCTTTTGAGAGGCGGAGGAGCTTGAAAAGTGACAATCTAGCTGGAGTATTAGACAGCTGTACTAGAATATTGAAGTTGTAGGGCTTGATAGGACTGATTGCTGGATCCTTTCTGAGGGGTTTGTCAAAGCGACCTCCTTCTGTTTTGCTTGTCTACGATAGGGGCCCGGGATGGACCCACCTCTGGTGCCTCAGGGATCTGAGGTGGACCTGCTCCTGATATATTGGGACAGTGGCAGTATTTGGTGGAGACTCCTCCTGGTCTGTATCCTGGCTCTCCTCTTGCCTCTGTACCGAACGTGTGGTCACCAATGCATCGTCGGTCGACGTTGAGACCATGCGGCATGCCTAGCTTTTCTTCCCTTTAACAGAAAGGGTCGTAGATGTCATCATGTCGGGAACCAAGTCAGGATGTATCCACATGACTTTACCTCGAGGCGTGAAGAACGGTATGAGCCCTTGAGCGTTGTCCCGTGCTGGCGGAGGGTTGACTACCTCTATCGTCGCTTTGGAATAGGGATGGCGCCATATTGTACCTATGTGGCTGGAAAACTCCCAAACTAGAGAGTAACCATGTTGGCTGTGATGGTCTTCTCTGCGTAATCCAACGATATGATGCTGGCGTTAATGAGGAGCTAAATTTGCCCCTTCAACACATAGTAGTCCTATGTTGAGTGATGGACATACTGGTGATAATGGCAGTACTTGGGATGGTCCACCTTTTCTACATCGTCGGGACACCTGGATGGCGGGATGGACAGTTTGCCACTCTTTATAAGCATCTCGAAGAGCTCCAGCGTATCCTCGTCATTGAAGGAGTAAGTCTCCCTCGGCCTTGTTTGCCATTGATTATCAACACAAGAACTACAGAAGAACTATATTGATTGCAAACTTTAAAGTACAATAGAAATCCTAGAAAGAAATCCTAGAAAACAATCTAAGTACAATTTGCTTTGATTCTGGGGGGTGACGATGGAGGCTCGGGAGAAGTGTGGAACTCTGCCTTACTCCTTGGACTATCAGACACTATTTTGCTCTTGAAAAAATTGCCAACCTTTTGTATGGGTGTGGTACCCTGCTATTTATAATGATTTCGGGATGAAGCATATTATGGGCCGCATAGATGGTCTTGTGGCCAAGTAGCTGCAACAACACACGAAGACTAGGTCTTTGGCTGCCAGCTGGTGATTTGTTGAGATTTCTTTACAGCAAATCTGGGCGGTTGGACTTGGTCAACTTGCCACGTGTCCTATCACAGAATAGAATCAATCTGCTTGGGTCATTTTGGGCTGCATAGGTCTTTTAGTGCTCGGCCATACTGGGCCACATAAGACTCATGCGGCTCAGGTCGCAGTCTCCCTTAGCTACGTGTCCCACCAGCAGTTCCACCAAATCCGCATGAAGCTTGGAGACTTTTGGGGCATAGATCCTGTATTATGGGTCCCATAAGGCTCATGCGGCTCAGGTCACAGTCACTTTTAGCCGCATAAAGTTTGGAGACTTTTGGGCCACATAGATTGAGCCGCATAAGGCTCATGCGGCTCAGGTCGCAGTCCTCCTGGCCGCATGACATACGTGGGCCCTAGTTTCAGGTACGTGGGCCCTATGTCTGGTGACATGACATTTTTTGTCTTTTTTGGAAAGGTCACGTCTTATCTTCTTTTTGTCAGGATGTGTCAGAGTTGTTAGTTTTGACAGAGTTGTCAGCTTTATCAGAGTTTGTCAGCTTTGTCAGAGGGGCTTCTGCGGCTGATCAGCTTGGCCGTATAAGTAGCTCTTCCATATGTGGCCCAAATTAGTTTGGTCGCTTTTTATAATATCAAAGACAGTGAAGATGTGCAGCAAGGGCATGCCGAGCCTGTCATACGGCTCTTCATTCTGCAGACCAACTTGGCCCAAAGTACTCATGTGGTTAGCTGTTAAGGTTATATACTAAAAGCATCACTTTTGTAGTAACCTTATTTCCTTAAATTTTGAATAAGAATCATATGGGCAAATGTTTGCATATTGTATTTGTTGCAAGTGTTAATGCAAATGTCTGATATTCTATATTGTAGATAATATGGTGTGTGGTGTCACACAGAAGATCATATTATCAGTTTCCTATGGAGTATATAAATAGTTCACAACCTAGATGGACTTGGACAATCTATTGAAAGGTTATAGTGTAATCTGGTATTAGTCTATCTTGACTATAGGTTTGTAGTACACTTGTGTGTATTGAACAGGACCACTTGAGGTTGTTCTCTTTGTACTGACTACATAAGAGAACAAACACCTCTGTTATTATGGATGCTTGTACTCTTAATCCGGATATAATAACGGACATGTATATATAGTGTGCATTACTTTGACTCATAAAAGTGAGATTCATTATGGATCAACAACCTCTATGAATTGGGTAATAACATTGTATGTATGATGGGCTGTAGATTATAAATGGAATCCATGTCCCGATACATTGGGTTGATGATGTCCTCTTAAGGAGCTCATAAGGATTGTCATGTAAACCCTACAGGTGGATTATATCGACATGACAAATAAAGTTTAGTGGTACTACTTAAGGATAAAAGATGTCGAATCAATATAGTTGTCAGTAACTTAATTTGATCGACGGACATACGATATCTTAACATGGAGAGCCAACGAGCATATAATAAAAGGAGCCACAAACATAATTTGGGATTAGGGAGGTAGTACAACAATAGCTCATTAGTGGACGAGCTATTGTTAATGGGCCTGGATTGTGTGTTCGGGCTGAACACGGGAAATCCAGATCCGTTAGGAGGCCTAAGCCTAATTTCTCCTCATGGTCCCTGCCGTAGCCTATATATATCCTCTATTCTCTGGCCGCCAGATTACTGATTAGAAATCTGAAATTTTCTCTAAATTCGTGATTCACGTAAGGAGAGAAAAAGAGTGCTGCCAAGGAGAAGAAAAGGTTGGGAGATCGTCGCCCACACGACGTCCAACTCGAGGAAGGAATACGTGCAGATGATCTTGGGGTCGTCCGCTCGAGATTGCCAGGAATTACTTGTTTCCTTTCCGCCGCAGGTATAATTCGTGAACCCTAGTTTCCGCCTATGAAGGGTTAGAACACGTATTAGATCTGTTTAACTTTCTATCGATCAATACGCACACCAAAGGAAGGGTCCTGGGAATCCCCAGTTCCATCATTAGCTTTGTCAATGTGATCCGCATGAACCCTATATTTTCCATGCTTCTACAAGACCCCCTTCAAACTTTTCAAATTGCAAATTTGGAATACTTTGAATAAGAAGCATGGAGATATGTCAAGCTACAGGGAGGCTTCGAGCTATGGAGAGACTTCGAGCCGCAGGAAAATTTTGAGCCGCAGAGAGATTTCGAGCAGCAGGGAGATCCCATCCATGCTGCAAGCTGTCACTGCTGCATTTAATGTTCTGATTTAGTTTTGGATTTGGGGCTGTCTTTTCAGTTACAAAGGATAGAATCCCAAGGGTCATCATTATCTTGTAATGAACACGAGAAATGAAGTGGCGTTTATCGGTTTACGCTCTTTTGAAGACCTATAAATATGGGTCATACCGTGGAGAGAGAATTTTCTCTTTTAACTTCTTCTCCTTCATCTTCATCATCTTCGTCGTCCTTTCTGTTCCAGTCATCCATGGCTCCGAAAGATTCCAAATCGACCGGCGCTGCGGCCAAAGGGAAGGGACCCGTTTCTCCGTCGAGAGCTGCGGACTCTCCTCCTGTCCATCCCGACGTGCACCTCCATTAAGGGTAAGGTGGGGAGAATGATGACTTGAATTTAAATGGCAATATCGCACGCTTTATGCGCAGGCCTGTCATGTATCGCCCCTATGCTTTGTCATAATCAGTGCATGTCCTATCTCACTGGATTGCATGCGTTCTGTGGGATGGGGCCGCATAGACTGAGCCACATAAGCGTCACTGAACCATATGGATGCCTCTTGATAGAGCCGCATGAGCGCCACATAACTGAACCGCATGGCTGTCTCATGACCGAGCCGCATGAGCATTACATAACTGAGCCGCATAAGTACCTCTACTGAGCCGCATGTACGTTACATAACTGAACCGTATAAGCTCCTCATGACTGAGCCGCATGCACGTCACATAAATGAACCGCATAAGCTCCACTTGACTAGGCCGTATATGCATCTCACGTTTTTAAGCCGCATATGCACCCTTCACAACTGGATCGCATAAACTCTGCCTGACTGGGCTGCATATGCTTTATTTGATTTGAGTCGCATGTGCTCCTCACAACTAGGCTGCATAGGTTCTGTTTGACTTAGGCCGCATAGCTGAAGAATGAACTTTGTTTTCCTCTAACTATATTTCTTCATTGACCCTTACAGTGAAATTGCCTACAGCTCCATCGGGGGCTCTTGATAGGGTACGCCCAGTCTGCTTTGGGTGTGAGATTTGGCGATATAGTCGAACACGTGTCGACTCAGATTATCTGAGGTAAACCTGAGGCCAGGTTAAGGGAGATAAGGGGCCAATCATTCTTCTATTTATTAAGCATGATGAATTCTGGGAGATTGGGGGACACTCATCTGAAGCCTGTGTTCTTATTCGGAGACACTCTAACTATCTCGAACCCAAGCATACTAGAGCTATCTGAGAGCTGGAATTTTTCTTCCAACGGAATAGATTCACCTTCCTCAGATGGAATGCCATTTCTCCTATCAGGTTTTAACATGGTGCCTATCGAGAGGAGAATGATGGATCCCATAACTCAGGACCGGTAGGGAGTCTTCATAGGAAATATCCATTATAATAATAGTGCGGTCGGCAGTTGGGACAAGGAGTCAGTCAGTTATTCTATTGTCGGACTAGCCCCTGACAGTTTCATAAATGAGATGAGGCCCAATAACCGGTTCTCTGAAGCTGACACCTTCTTAAACCAGATTGCTCGCAAAGGGCCATATCCCATGTACAGACTATCGCTGCTGAATTAGATGCATCGTTCCCCTCCGTGGATCAACTTGATATCTTGGATTCGGATGGTGTATCAGGATACTTTGCAGCAGCTCGGCCTCTACTACGCCATAAGGGGCACCTTCTATGGTCTTCCTATGAACACAAGGATGTTTATAGCACTCCTCGAGATGTACAACAGTCGTACCTTTTTTACGCCTGCTAGGGAGATGGGGCTTGCTCTCCATGATGCATGACGTCTCCAAGTTTCCCTGTGGAGACGAAAGTACGAGGATTATACTCCCACAAATAAGGAGTTTGGGGAGTTAGAGCAGCGATTCCCCAGGTTCCTTCGTTTACCGGGAAGTGCTATATCATCATAGCACTTGTCAGCAAATGTCGAAGAAGAGGTGAAAGCTCTGAAGAGAATCTTCCCCATACCAAGGCTTAGATTATTTATCTGTTCAACCTCGGGTCCTCGGGCCAGGTTGCCCCTCGGAGCCCTCAGACTCAAGAAGAAGTGGTTGCTCAGGTTTAGTGTGCCATGATGAGCAAAGCTTCCGGTGACAGAATCGGAAGCCAGACTGAGACCTTCAGTATTTCTATCAAGATACCTAACTCTTGTCCAACAAGGACATCCTGGCTGGGTTTCTGATGATATGGCTGAGGATCTGCGTGGTCTCGGGGGTTCTGGTTCTATTGTGAGAATCAGCCGCAACCTGATGCTCTGCAGTCAAGCTAGTCTTTGGGGGCAGGCTAGCTCTACTCTTAACCATGGTGTGCAGCATTCATCGAGGCCTTCGCATCTTTACGGCCAAAGCCATAGCTCGTGACGTTACGAAGGATTTCAACCGAATCGAGCTGCCCTACTATCTGATGAGGTGGCTACTAATGCACTGCCCCTCTCTGATGCTGCCTGGCCCCGAGGGTAACGACGGCTGACATGCCTTCATCTACCAGTACCATGACATGCCCTGGACCTGTTCAACCATACCTAACTATCAGCTACGCTCGTACGGGTGGACAGCTACTCTTTTTTGTGTCGGTCCCACCTTTCACCGACGAGTAAATGAGGTGCTTTCATCTTGATGGCAGTGTCGCGCCCCACATCCTATCCGAGAATGTTCCGCTGGTTGGAGAATATCCGTCCTGCACATCTGGTGTACAGCAACCGCAACATCGTCTTCTTGGAACCTTACTACCCAGCCAATACTCTCGGCAATTCGATACTGCCAGCTATTTTTTGACAACCCCAGACCCTGCCTGGGTTATGAGGGCAACATCTTGGATGGCATCTGGGCCTGGCATTACTAAAGTGCCGTCCGTACCCAAACCAGCTTTGTCAACCCGATACTGGGGGCTTGGGGCGCATCTCATACCTGGCGGCCCTCCATCATGTCTCCGTAAATGGGCCTCCCCGCAACTTCGATGTAAGTACCAATTTATTACGGTACCAAGTTGGAGGGAAAACACGAAGAGCCCAAAAAGAGGACTCGGAAGGGAAGACGAAGGCTATCGAAGTCTCTGACTCTGATTCTACTGATACGGAATAGGAGGATGAATACGACGATCCACCACTCCCTGTGAGTACTTCGGTGTTGCGCTTGCCTTCTCCTGTGTCGAGTCCTCCACATAAACGAAGTAAGCTTGGACCTTCCGTCGCCACAGGCCTCGTTCCCAGAAGCGGGTCGCGATTTGGAACCATGGGCCTGACGTCACGGAAGGAGACAGCGATGCTGAAACCATCTCGGAGGTAAATTTCATACCGCAGACCACCATGTTACTTTTGGGATATTATCTTATTGTTTCTTTTTTGCAGGCTTTGGAAGAAATAAACCCACCGGAGCCTGATGCTGCTCCCGAGATTCCTCCGGCTACGGACACCCTGGTCGGAGAAGGTGCAAGCCTTACAGAACTGGATCTTGGGACAGCGGGGTCTCAATTGGCTGGTACAGACCCAGCTACATCTCCTTTCTGGACAACCGGGGCTGGAGTTGCAGATGCAGGCGACTCGGATACCGCCGTTGAGGAGGATATGGGGCTATGGAAGGAGTTTTGACTGTCCTGAACGAGTCGCAGTCTCTGTCGCCCTTATCACGACCCGTACCCAGTGTAAGGGCACGAGACGTGGGTACGTCCAGCCTACGCCGCAGTGTCGACGGTAGAACGCTGTCCTGGGTCAAACATCTAAAACAGTTTAAGAAATACTTCGAATGAAGAAAGATATATAAATGGTACTACTCAATCACAATAACTTAGATAGAATGGAAGAAAGATAATCACAGTAGAGAGTTATAATATGAATGTAAATCCCGATGTAAAACCACACCATAACAAGTCTCAATACAACCACAAAGTCTCATAACTAAATGATAATATAAGTCTAATCTAATCTCAAGGCAAGTCCTCAGCAACTACGGGATCCTCTGAGGGTCCAGGTCACCTGTGTCAACTAGGCCTGCTCCATAGTATGTGTCGCAGCAATCCTCATCATCTGTCATATTTCAACAGGTCCAGTCAGGACAGAAACGAATACATATCTCTCACACAGTTCATAACATGAAAGAAAATATAAAACAAGCTATAGAATAATATACATGAACTGCTGATAAGGAAATGAGACTGTAAAGAAGAACATGATATATGGAAATAAATATACATGATATAATAAGAGAACTGAACTAACTACGTGATGTAGCACAATCTGGTTATGTAAACTAGCTTAGGTTATACATGACTTAAATCTAATTTGGAGTTATACATGAAAAGGGTGTATATCACATAACCAAATAAATACTCCCCTGCCCCAATCAGTACACAAGGATCTGTCCAGGTTATGTTATTACACATGAAAGTAGTGCATCACATGGATAGCTAGTCCACATGCAAACTTATACATGAAGGCTCACATGATCATGAGTGTACATGAATGTCACATGAGTATACATGAATAAATACGAATACAATGAGTAGACGATGCACATGATAAAGTACATAAGCATAATATACCAGATGTATCCGAGAGGATAACATCGCATGAAGAGATCCATATAGTACTAATCCGTGATATATCGTGACAGCAACAAGTAACTAGTCTATAACAAGTAAATATGTCCAAGCAAGAATAAAACAGTCAGAGAATGTACTCGCCTGACAATCAGCTGCTGATGAGGATGTGTAACTGTACCGGAGTGATGCAAACCTATTTAAAACAACCACAAGTCACAACAAGGTCTAACAATCATGGAATGCCTACAATGCCTTCTACATGATTCTAGGTCCTTCTAGGTCAAAGTCAACCCTTGTTCAACTCTTGTCAAATTTGGTCAACTCTGGTCCAACCTGGTCAACTCAAGGTCAATTAGTCCGTTTACTAATTTTTAGGTCATAAACATTTTCAGGTCATTCGGTGTTCGTTTGAGTCAATTTGGATCATGTTTGACCCAAAGTTGACTTTTG